>BMAO01012293.1:0-98119 GCA_019973975.1 Trichonephila clavata
AGAAGATTTAAGAATAATTGAACTTTAAAACATTTCTTTTTGCTTTATTTTTTAGATGATGAAGTTAAGTAGTATATTTGTGTAAAATTTAATGTGTTGGTTTTTTATGTAGTGTATAATCTTAAGATAGTGCTTAAGCAGTGTTTTTTTTGTGGGTGTAACGTGTGACCCTTAGGTTGTTTTAGCCATATTGATCTTCGGATCTAATATGACTCTCGGGGGAAGGTGTCAGGGTCACGCAGGGAATTTATTATATTACTCATTGGTGACGTAATGATGTAATGGTTTAAACGAGCTGCTTGTGTATCTTGTCTTTGGCAAGGAGCCAAAAGAATGTAGTAGATAGATTTCTCTCGAATAAAATGGTGAATTGATGCTGCTCTGATGAGTTTAGTTTTTCTTTAGTATGAACAGGGTTCACGGCTGACAAATATAGTACTTAAACAATGACATCGACAATTTATTTATGTAGTAAAGTCAGCTTGGTGGCTTAGAGGTAGTGGACGATCCTGGCTGGAGTCGATAGATTTCTGGATGAGACGATTATATTACATGTAGAAGATCCCTTGAGTATCAATTTGGCTTTGGTACTCTGGGCTAAATTAAGTCATGTCAACATTTAGAATCCAACAAGAGCTTGAACTGAAATCAATTCAAGTATCAAAAATTTGGTAGCGAGAGTGGACTCTAGATGGTGCCACCAATGAAATGGCTCTCACACATGAAGCACTTGCAGTGTCTGTAAAGTCTTGTTTGCCAAAATGCAGCCCATTTGAAAAAGAAATTATGTTGTAAAATATAGCTTGCATTAAATATCTGAAAACCTTTATTGCAAAATTATAAAATTTATTCTAAATATGTGCGTTTGAAATTAATTTTTTGATCCATAAATAACATACAACATTATAATTAACTTCAAGAAGTGCGCTTGCATCGTTTAAGACCCTATAAAACATATAATTATTTGTTTCTAACTCAAACAGCTGTTTGTCAGCCTTCCCACGTACCATTTGAGGTCATTATTAACATGGGGAACACATCACAAATTACCAGCACAGATTGATTTATTTAACCAAGCGCTTAAGAAAAAATATTTACCACTCTGGAAATTTTTGTTTCTCTCATTACAATTCAATATCCATTATTCATCTTATTTTTCATTCTATTTGAAATAATTCAGAACGGATTTATTCGTTTCGATTTCCGAACACAAGTAATCCGATTTAAATCACGATCGGTCACATAAATTTTGCATAGAAAACCCATGAAATCAACGAAATTCATAATCGATTAAACATACAAATAAAATTCTACTCTTCTTAAAATCAGAGCAGAGAAGAGGGGGAGGTCAAGTGTGAAGGGATGTTTAAAAGGTTCTAATTAATTATTCATGAGAACTTCCATTATAACTTGGAAAAGGAATTTTAACTATTCAAGAGATAAAACAGGCCAAACAAGACCAAAAAAAAGATGATAAAATATATGCTAAACTACCTAATTAGCATTGCTCAATTCACAGAAGACTACTGGCATCATAAAATATTTCATATTATGGGAGGAAGGAAGGTACTACAAAGTAAGTACGATTAAATTTGAGATTCCTTTTTCGGTAAATTCCTTCTCTTTTTTTATTTTCAGGAAATCTTATTTTATTATTCGTTTTAAAACCTTAATCATACGAAATAAAATGAAAAATATAGCTTTCATGATAAATTCAATATTTTCTTCGGTTAACTACAGCTCTTTTGCAATACTTGTCCGAGTTTTTTTAATGTTCCATCCCCCCCCCCCAAATGGAAGAGTTAAAATACGAGTTTCACTCAGGACTAAATACACGTCAGATGTGCATTACTTATTTTCGTTCTGTATTCACGTCAACCTGCAGTGAGGTGGTGCGAGAAGGGGGGGGGTGAAAAAGAGGGATTGAAAAGGGGTAGAGAAAAAGCATAGAAACGTTTTATACATACAAAGATTGCGCTCAACTATCAAACGAGATTCAATGTGGGAGTTCTTTTTACCCCGACCATAGGTTGATTTAATATTCCAACTTCCTTTTCAAAAATAGTTTTCGTCACTACGTTGTTAGTTTACGTTGTTTTTTTTACAGAGCGCGCACTGCTGTTTATATAAAGAGATATATATTTAAAATAGGTAAATAAATTTTAGGGATTAAAAAAAATCTACAAACAATTAAACAAATAAGGGCTTGTTATTTAAATAAAAAAGTATATTAAACACATTTTTTCTCTATCAAAAACCTCGCATAAAATATAAAATAATAAGTTTATTAAATTATAACATCCAAGATATATGCGAAAGCAAAAAGAATATTAAACATAGTATTTATTCGACAGCCACATAAATAACTTGACAAACAACATTTCTCATATTCAATCTGAATTACTTTTTATTTATAATATTCCTTTTTTACAAAATTATATTAAAAAGAAAATTTTGCAAATGCAATTAATTATTCGCCCACTGTATACTTAAGCACTAATTTGATATCGGTACGCTGTGCATTTTCCTGCCAAATAGTTGTAAAATTACCATAAGTTAAGGCGATAGCATTAAATTGACCCAAAGATATATTTGGCGCGATTTTTAAAAATCACGCTAAATAAAATAACGTACCAATTTCAAATAAGTTCCTCAAATTGGAAATAATCTCACCCTGTAAAAGATTTTTAGGAAAGATTTTTTTAAAAATTAATTGCTGTTTTTAGAAGCGCCATTTTATTTTATTTACATGGTAAACATATGAAATTTTGCATGTAAACTTTTAAAATGCATGTCAATGCTTTTTGCAAAAAATAGCCAAGGCCATTTTTAAAAAACATAAATAAGCTCTGGGGGGAAAACACGTAAAATCTTTTCTATAATTAACATCACCGATTAAAATCAGGAAATGGAAGGGGAAAAAAAAAAGAGGGTGGGGGGACAAATTTTAAAATGCACTCCTGTCATAAAATAACGAGGTTTTTTCTTTTTTAATTTTTAAAGAAATAGGAAACACAGTCTTATGTTACTGCACTTCTAAAACCGCTAATCTATGAATTTCAGCAGAAAATTCATTACAATATTTAACGATAATTGAACTATTACTTAAAGATCGCTTTCTCTTTCAAATATTATACCTTCAACGACCACTTACTAATGAAACCTCATTAGAACTGCTGTTAACTAATATTGCCACTCAATAAAATTACCTTTTTTTCCTCCATTTCCGCCGTATTACTCAGCAGCATGTCGCTTATTTGAAAGAGAAACTCATATTACCCTCCCATACCCCCACGTAAACTTTTTATTTTCTCTTTTGTACTTTCCAGGAGTTTTGCGATTATGCTTAACCTCATTAAGTACAAGCGTCGTGATGTGTAAACAACTTACCATTCATTAAACAAATGCTCTTCGCTACGCGTTCATGAATAATACACTAGTTTGTTGCATTTCTCTCCAAAATATGGCATTAACGCTGATGAATTATCGTTCGCTTTCAAAACGATTTTAAAGAACGGAAAAGAGGCAGATTTTTGAAGCAGTGGCAACCAAGTTTAATGGATATTAGGCTCGTTTGGGGGTAAAGTTACTTTCTCTGTAAAGGCTGGCACAGAACTTTAGTTCCCGCCATTTTTGTGATAAGATTTTTATTCGAGATTCGACAATGAAATATTGTTTTCAATATTAGTCTTGAAATTTTATTTTAAACAATTATATATCCTAAAATTTTCATTAATAAATTTACATAAATTTAAATGAGAATAAGTAATCAATCAAATAAATTCTCAACTGATTAAACTAATAAAAAATGTTAATGGGATAATTAAGCTATTTTTCATTTTTTTTTTATTCCATATTTGAGTGAAATAAGAAAAACAATTCTTTAAAATTACTTATGAACTTATTGAAGTATAAAATATTATGTATTCGGTTTTATTAATGTTATCTGGTTGAATGACGCTTTCAATGATACAATCGAAACTGTTGCATTTTCTTTTAACTATGATTTATATGTTAAAATGCACGACTTTCAACATATTAACTTCTTATAGTAATCTGATATCAAAAGCTTAGAAAATTCGGTTTAGAAAGAATTATCAGCACGTACTTTTCTCATTATTAAACAAACACCTTTAATAATACACATACCATAATATTAAGCATTTATTGTGGAAAAATATGAAATTAAAATTACAGAATAATATTAGAATTTCGTAATTTTTTTTGTTCTGAATTTATACTCATTTTAACAACTTTAAAATTAAGGTAAAAAAGAATAAATTTGCATTACAGGAAATGAATATTCACCTAAGCATGAAATTCAATTTACTAGATAATAACCTTATTAACTCAGCATTAAATTCACTGATCAGGAAATTATAAAAAGTAAAACAGAATAAAAACTTATACTTCTATTTCGCAAGAAAAAAAAATACTGAAGAATAAAATTCTGAGAAATGTTTGAGTAAAAAATCATTTGTTTCAAAAGAACATTATGAAACATCAAAAATGGTTATTTTTAAAGAATTTAATAAAAAAAAATCTGAAAAATAAAAAACAAAAACAGATAACCTGTACTAGATAACCTCTACTGTCTAAATGAAAAAATAATTCAAAAAAATGAAAGATATATACAAAACAAATAAAATAACATTCGAAATATGCAGCCCATAGGGAAAAAGGGGGAAAAAGAGAAATCGATATTTTTGCTTCCATAATTTAATATGACATGATTCAGCTGTTATGTTGCCACGTCCAACAATCAAATAATAACAATTATATTCACACATTACGAATTTGCTTATAATAGCTATTCACAAAATCCTCATCATAACTACGCAAACATTTAGAATAGCTTATATTCTCTTTAATCTTTAAAATACACTGAAGACAGTTGGGTTCGTAATTGGATTCCAACGAGCACATCTGCGTCCAATTTCAGAGCCAACTTCTCGGTGTTATTAAACAGAGCGCAGTTTGACAAATGGATCCACACTTCCTCAAAACCGGAGACAACTTTTATGGTCGCTTGTTACACATGGATGAATCGAATGAAATATTCATTAAGAAACAATGATGAGGCTTTACGAGGCATCAAGGTTGTCGGATTTAATCTCTTTTAACTTTCAGAGAATGGAATCAAAATTCGCGAAATAAGACGAATGATTGATATTGGCGAACAATCCAGTACTTGTACAGCTAATCAATATGACACGTACGATTATAGATTATGTTTATTTCTGTTTTATGTATTATAAAATAGAAGGAGTTTTAATGTTATTTTTAAAGGAATTATATACTTTTTTCCCTCGTTAAATTAAAAAAATTTTGTTATGTAAGACGTGCATGCTTACACGTATACGACTTTATTCGAAATAATCATCGAAACTTTCAAAGCGGAGAGGAAAATGCTGTTTTACAAATAAAATAAAATTATGAAGGGGGGGGGGGAATAGATTAACCTTTGTTTCTTTGCAATTGTTAAAATAATTTTTTAGTGTTTCTTCATATTTATGATATTTTCCGAAAATTAATATTTAGAGGTTTGCAGAGAAAGCCACAAGGATTATATTTACTCAAGAATAAATATAAATCTTTACGCACCCATAAAATAAAAAAAACAGCAAAAAACTATCAATTCGATATGAAAAAGTATTGTTTTGAAAAATAAAGTAATTTTCATATTAAAATTTAACAAAAATTTTAATTTTTCACCTATTTCTGTAAAATTTCAAATATAACCCCTGTATCCGAAATCGGGGAAAACTTTTTGCAATTCTAAGGAAATTAATTACAATCGAAATCTGAGGCACAAACCTTAAAAATCAAGAAATATTACCGTAAAATCTTGAAAATACATCCTCTACTTCTAGAAACCGATTTTTTTACGGAGAATTACATAATCCTTATCTAAACTAAGGTTTACTTAGACCTATCAAAACATTCTAAGCCACAAATTATCCAATAAAAGGTCAAGAACTGCAAGAAATAAATCAAAATAAATAACCCTAAACCAAACAAAATGTAAGCTAAGAATGTGAAATGGGGCATACATTTGGGGAAGGGGACACAAAACAGACCATCTTGAATACCAATTCAACTCTTAAAATATTTTTTTCCGCGGCAATTCCAATTGCTTAAATTTTAATGAATAGCACTACACCATACAACAACAAAACGAACTTAATAATAAACAAAAAGCTTAATTTTATCGTATAAACCCCAAAATCGGGGGGAAAAAGACCACTAATTTCAAAGAAGCGAATAAAATAAACACGGTCTAATGGACAAATCTTTTTTTAATGGTCAAGAAACAACCCACAAACGATTTCTAACTTTAAAAAAATGAATCCGAATGATAGATGGACATCGTTTGCACTAAAAGTGGAATACAACACCGACTCAATTTAATGCCCAAGGCCTACATCGGTAAAAATCGCTTAATCGAATAGAATCAACATAGAAAAATAAAAAAGAGGTCACGGACAATTAGTTCTAATTAAAGAGAAAAAAAAGACTTCACCCTCACCTTGAAACTAGCGCGGGAAAAGGAAAAGGGAAAAAAAATGCAAAGAAGGGAAAAAAACTTATACAAACAGGTTTTTCTCTCACTTCCTTTTTTATTCATCATCGCCAAATTTAGTAGAGATAAATGATAGGATGAGAAATGATGTACACCCATTGCTTTAACTCAATCATTAATGATAACAAATGAAAGAGACAAGAATTTTGTTTCTTCTTTTCATATGGTGACATAAAATTCCCTTTTGAATTTTGATCGCCATGTTTGTTTTTCTTCTACGTTTTTTTTTCTTTCAAGCAAACGATTGAATGACAGATACATTTATTGGAATTACGATTAATTGTTCAAAAATTTAAAAATTTCCGAATATGGCATTTTGGAAGAAAAAAAGTCAGAGTTAGAATATATTTTAAATATTTAAAATCGCTTTTTTTTTATTGATATTAATTTTAATCAACACCCGCAGCTGCAATATTGAAATACTACACTAAAGTTTTTTTTTTAATAAGATTACTTTGCACTGAAAAACGAAGTTAAAATTACCGAGCACTCACAAACATAATACGAGAATATTCGCGAAAAAATCAAAAAATATATATTTCTTTCAAAATTTAGATACGTCTTTGCTTTTTATTTCCTATTGGATATATTTTCATTGAGAAGCACACTCAGATGACTGACAACGTTCGGAACCGTGATTTTGAAAAAGCGTATGAAAGTATACTTTTTCAATTCCTACTATATATAATTAGTTCTCTCTCTCTATATATATATATCGTGCTCAAATTTTCAATCGTTAATAAAATACTTTCTATTCATCTATTTAAGTTCAAATACATTTTTTTCAAATATTATTATTTTTTTTCTATTTTAAAATTATTCTACGTTATTTCTGTCGAAGTTGCAACTAGTTGTACCAGTACGTTTTTCTAACGAAGTAGGAATTGACTTTAAAAAAAATAATTATGACTTGTTTTATAGTTAGTGTCACAATTAGAATACACCCATAAAATTATTTCGGGAATATTGTTGCAAAAAATGCATTATTAAATACACCATTTTTGCCAATCCATAAATCCCAGTTCAGGTTTTGAATAGAAGTCCTAGATATATATATAGGCCAAATATTATTATAGAAATATTTGATAAAAGGAGGAATTTTTTTAAAACAAGTCATTCTTCATTTTTTGTCAAAAAATTGATAATTTTTTTCTAGTAATAATATTGGAAAAACAATTTCATATGTATATTCTAATTTAAGTAAAATTGAATATAACTTTTGCAAAATCACGCTTCGGAACATTTAGTTAGTACGGAATACCTTTACATGTTAAAAATAGAACTTTTTTTAAATAATGGTTAAGTTTGTAAGATTAACGATATATAGACAAATATGAAACTCATTAGAAAATAATATAACCACGTATTGAAGGAAAAAGAAAACCCTCAACGAAAATAAACCATACCATAAGAATTTTTATGCCTTGAAATTGTAAGAAACCTTAAACCTACAAATATCAGATATTTTAAAAGAAAGGAAAAAAATCAACACAGAATGAAACATATTAAAAACTGCATCCTTTTTGTTAAAAAAATAATCTAACATGAAAATTACTGCTCAAAATAGCTAAAAATCACTATAAAATTTAAGAGAGAGAGAGAGAGTATATCACTTTTCCACAAAAATACGAAAATTTGCTCAGTTAACCCCAACCAATTATTTTTTATTGTTAAAGTGTAAACGACCTCTGATTTCGAAATCAGCAAAACAGGAATGCTATAAAAATAGATATGAATGGTATAAAGAAGGGATTACATTAAAAACACATATTTTATCAACAAAGAACGAAAAAAAAAAGGGGGGCAGACGATTTTTGGGATGATACCGAAATTCGCTCACGTAGAAAAGTCCTCAAATGCAGGAAATCATAATTACAGCTTTTCGAAATACCAACCAATCAGAAAACAGGTTCAAAATTCTATTATATTTATTATTCTTTCTTCAAAAAAGAAATGGTGACGGCAGACATCTTTGAGGAAAGAATACACGTAAAAGAATTAAACAGTGTTCCACGAGATGCATTTATTTGGTCCGGAAATTCTATTAAGTTTTCGTCAGTTAAGGATTCTAATTGATTCGTTGAGTTTAACGCTCTATGGAGCATGAATATCAAGACACCTTATTTATGCACTGAAAGTTACAATTCTTATCCGACTGTAAGAAAATTGTATTCACTCAAAGCTTGGCAATGTTTGAAATGCTAATGCAACGGGAATCGGTAAACAAGCCAAGTAAAGTGTTCGTAGATAATTTGTAAATCAAATAACGAACATTTAAAAAAAAGTTAGTTGTATTAATTATTGAACAAGTTATTTTATTTTCTATAATTAGATATATTATCAGTTCTCTTCAATTGTAAGACAAAATAAAAAGTACTATTTCAGTACTTGTTTTCAAAGTAGAGATGTTGAGGTAAGACACCCGACTGCTAACCTCTCGCCAAAAATAGCGCCAAAGAAGGCGTTTATTGTACTATTGTGGAATACATAACTTAGGATTTCCGTTGGATCTTCATTACCGGCAACCTTACACGCAGATTCAAGATAACTTTAGGAAAATGATTTTAATAGTTTCAATAACTAATTAATAATGTAAACAACTTCATCGCCATCACCCTATTTTTCCAATGTAAGTAAATTTTTTATAATAATTTTCCATAAAAATCACATTTTTATATGGCAATGATTAGTAAAAAAAATTCTGTAGTAATGGTTTTCATAACGTTCTAAATAACATAGATTTTTTAAAACTCCTTGAAAAAGTTACTTGAAGGATCTTTCATTCATTCTTTTTTTAAAATTATTATTTCTCACTATATGTTCCTATTTCTCAAGAATTTAAGTTTTTGAACTTTTCCCCTTCTTTGACATTTTCAGATTGCCCTTATGTGTTACTGGCTTATGTTATTAGATCTAGCGTGGCGGCCGGCGAGTAAGCACGTTATTTGGCGCAAAAATGAGTGATCGCCAAAAAAAAACCAAGATGACGTCGCCGGGCATATACGATATATGTTCCAAAACTAATTAGAATATATCCATCATGAATTTTTATTAGGGAAACATTTAGGACTAAAAATTATTCCTTACCTAAAAATAATTTTAATTTTACAATAAAAATAAAAAAGTTTTTTTTCCCCTTCATATTTCGGTGTTCCTAGAATAAAATTTACAATTCCAAACAAATACGGGACATCTTTTAACAATAAATAGAACAATAATTTACTTCCTCCTTCTAAAAATATTAAATAAAAGGGATATTTTAACACTTATTACAAACAAAACATTGAAAAAAGAAATTACAAATTACTCTTACCTTCTTTAGTCTCTTGACTATTCTCCTGTTTCACTTCTATAATTTTCTTTTGATCTTCTTCGACTGCCTCCGAATTCTCTTTCGCGGGACTTGTAGGAGGTGCAGACGATGTATCATTATTGTTGCTATCATTTTGGGGTTCACCCGCTTCTTCTTTTTTCACTGACGTAGATATAGGTTTCTCAACATAGGGTGCAATGATTCCATGGTTCCATTCCACCTCGTCAGTGATCCAGCTGACAAGATCGTCCAGTTTCAGAACCACACGATCAGATGCGACAAGAACTTCATCCTGTAAATATAAATAAATAAAATATTATTACAATTTTTACTGATATTTTAACTAACCATTAAGTTTTCATTCAGTTTTGAATTAGTTTCAGTAGATCTTAATAGATGGCGCCACAGACTTGTTAGGAGTAAAATGTATTATTACAAAAAAATGTGTTCAATTTTTTTTCGGCTTTTAAAAGTATCAAAACATATTTATTTACATATTTTAAACATTTTTACAAACATAATATTTTTATGATAAATCACACACATTTTCAATCCCGTATTTTTTTTTAAATTTAAAAACATTCATTAGAGACTTCATTTCGAATTCACAATAGTTACTAATCGATTTAATAAGACAAACAATTTTAAATTTAATGGAATAAAGGCATGCAAATGTAATCTCAAATATTAGGGTCATTGGTAAAAATTTAAAATCCTATCTATTAATTATATTTTGCACTAGATAATATGGAGCAGTAAGTATCAAATTAAACATAAAGAACATTAATCTTTTGTCACTTTTCCCGAAAAATATTCTGCATAAAGCTTTTAAATAACAAACAAAGGGAATTTTTAATTCCCTATAATAATTTTATTGATATAATAATCCGAACTTTTATAACAAAATTAATCATGAAAAAAGAAACGTTAATCCAATAATTTCAAGACGGAAACACTGGCTCGTTTAAAATTTCGATTATGTAGCTTGAAAAAAAAAAGAATTTAATTATTAAAAGAATATCAAAGTATTAACCCTATCAAGTCATTAATTTTAGATTATAATGACGAGAATTCTCTTTCTTTCAAGAGCTGGCTCAAAGTACATGGGCAGATTTTTGAAAAAAAATACATAAAACTTCTAGCTTTATGATTAATTAATTTTATATTTAGTTACGCTTAGAGGGGAAAACAGACGAGTGATTTATTAGAAAATGTATTTGAAAAGAATAAAATAGCTTCAAGTTGAAACTACCACTTTTCAAAAAGACAATAAAAAAAGAACGGAAAGAAAAAGGCAATTTGTGGAAAACTCAAATATCGTCTGCTAAAAAGAATTCGGAGAAAGAGAGAAGAGGATGGGAAAAAAATAAAACAATATAATCGTAATCGTAGAAAGAATAAGATGATGAAAAATGTAGCAGGCGACGGAATTAAAAACAAAGAAACTAGAACTCCACAATAAAAATTCTCTCCGCCATTTTTTTTCGTTCTTTCATTAAAAACGTTTCTATTTCTTCTTTTCTCTTTACTCTCTTTTTAGCCGGTTAATTACAAAATATGCATATATCACAGAGGAGTTAAAATCCCGCAGGCGAAGTAGCAAGAAAAAAAAATTATTTTTCCTGAACTTTATAATTATCTTTTGACGCATTAAACAATAAGTAATTAGTTTTAGACGTTATCAACAATACAGAAGTGCACAGACTATGCGTGCTAATGCCAACGAAGCAGATAATGTCAAATTAATTACGCACACCGTTCCCCCGGCAGTGAGAATTTAATCTTTGAAGAAAGCATCTTTTCTGTGTAATATTTAAAACATATTTTCTGCGAATAAATGGAAGAGGAGACCAAGAGACAATTTAGTTTAATTCTAATAATATGAGTTCATTACTATCTGGGTGATCTTTGTGAGTTCATTTATTTTACAAACAATCTTTTGGCTTTAGTTGGAACATATACAATGGGAATAAGAATAAAAAGAGTAAATGTTCGCTTCAAATTATTATTATTCACATATTTGAAGAAAAAGATCATTAATTCTGAAATATAAGCGAAGGGTTTATACTTTAACGAATAATACTCCTCCTTCGTAATTGGATTTGAAAAGCATGTAGGAGCAGAGAAAACAAATTAAGAAGAAATTTCCTTTAGCAAACTAATTGCGCAGCTGTAAATTTAATATAAATTCATTTTGATTTTTCACTTCAAGATTCAATTTTAATTATTATTTCCTGTATGCATATATTCCGCGCCCTTTTAAGACTAAGAAATAATGAGATGTAAAAAAAATTATTATAACAACCAAAATTTAATAATCATGCAAAAAATACTGTTATTGAACACAACATAAAAAAGCCACCAACATATATTTTACATTAAACCAAGAGTGATAATTACAGCAGAATTAAAACATATTTTACATAATTTGAGTTCATTTTTATAACGTACTTAGTGTATTTCGATTTTTATTTATGTTACACTTGTTTAATGCTTGCCACACACATTTTCTTGTTCTTTATTTTTTTTTTTAATTTACTTTTGGATTAAGAATATGTTGAAAAACAAAAGTGCGCAAAGGCCATTATCAAGCTAATTAAATGATTAAATAAATTATAAGATCAAAAAATCCAATTAATTTAATCTCAAATCATTTTAAACTAACTTTAACATTTTCTTAACTCATGAAAATGCACTTGTAATAATAATAATAACTGTACCAAGCAGCAGCAGCCGCGCCCTCTGGAAATCATTGATCTTCAGTAGAGGCCAGGCGAGGAAACAGCGTGGTCTCTAAGAAAAGCCGCCCAAGTTTTTTGACCATTATTTTTGCTAACGATAAGTGTTGTCTTTGAGTAACCTAACTTAAATTAGGAAAAATTATAACACTAACGGAATTAAATCAGACCTCGAGTTTTCCACATTTAGTTTAATCTTTTAGTCTAACACACTACACACATGCTTTCATATTTTTGATTTTTAAATTCAATTTCTCTCCCGTGGTTAAATTACTTTTTTAGAATAACTAATTTTACACATTTCACGTCATATTACTTTCAAAGGATATATTTTTTTCTAAAATACAGTGATTTTCATCAACAGTTTGAACTTTCACAAATCATTTAATGAAACAAAATTAAATTTCAATACCGATTTAAAGCTTATATTTTCATAATAAGTTTTCATGGAATAATAATGTGTGACCACAAGAAAAAATTTTTTTAATTGAAATTCTAAATTTTTTTATTATTTTACCAGTTTTTCATTTTTTCTAGAAAAACAATACCCAACCTCCTCTTGAATAGAATATGTAAAACTATCTAAAAATACTATATAAGTAGAATTGAAAGATGCAAATTAAATTCCATACGTATACATTGAAAGTACACCACACCAAAAAAAACTCATAACTTCTCAAAAGAAGCACACAGATTTAATCCCTAATTTACTCTCTCTCCTAAAAGGCCTAAAGAAACGTTCAACTCATTCCAATAAACGCACAGGGTACGTTACAACACAAAAGAAAGCAAGTGAAAAAAATAATAAATATAAGAAGGGTTTGCTAATCGCAACTGAAGCGAAATTATTCATTTTTTTACCCCTCCCTTTTTAGTCCAGCCTCTGATTTCCTTATAAAAGTTCTTAGAAGAAAATAAACAACTGTGCAGGGAAAAAGTACTTTTTCCCCCCTGCAGCTGTAACATTTTTTTCCTTATAATTTTACAGATAGGGGAAAAAGCGGGGGGAAACGCAGTCTTGTGCGGGGAAAAGATTTGATTCAGGTTCCCTGGCAATGTGCCAAGGTTGCTATGGTAACTGTGAAACTCATCTTGACAGTCACGATGTTGGTTTTCACCAAAGAGCAGAAGATAAGCAAGACCGTTAAAAGAAGGTGAAGGGGACAGGGGGTGGATTCTCCGCATTAAAGGATTCTAAAGAGGGATAAAGAGGAAAAATGTTTACAAGGCATTTTTCCCCAAGTGTCGACTGGTTTTCTTTTAAAAATGGAAATTTCAGCATTAAACTTTTTTTATTATTATTAGGGTGGCGATGTTTTAAATATCGTTAAGAATATTAATGTTTTTTAATGTTCTGTAGTGTCAAAATGGTAGTCGCTTTCATTGTTCGTTTTAAGGGCCATTTAATTTTCAAAAGTCGAGCTAAATGCACTCAAAAAGTATTCCCTTAATCAGTTTCGTTCACGACTATTATGGGTTTAATTTATTTCTTTACATTACTTAACCTCCTTTAACTATAAAATAAATCAAGCTTTACCTCCCCCCTCCCTCCGGGAACTTAAGTAAACCAATTCTAGTTTAGAAACGCAATGAAAAAGTTTTAGGACAATATAAATTGTGTGTGTCTGTACATTAATTCGCAACACATATTTTTAACATATGAAAAAATAAATTTTTGAAGTGAAATGACAGAAAACTTCTAAAAATTATTGAGTTTTGTTGTTCAAATATGGAAACATTTTTTAAATTATTTAGGATGCTAATTGATTAATCTGCAAGTTTAAAAATAAAACAGGCCTGTAAGCATTGAAACAGTCAGAATTTGTGTGAAAATAATATTTTTATTATAAATTAATAGTCATAAAATATTGAATGTTATAATTAAAATAAAGCATCGCACGATTTAGAGCTTCAAAAAAATAATTTTTAAAAAAAATTTAGAAAACAAAAAAAGTTTGCAAAAAATACATAAATAAAAGAAAGAGAAAAAGGGGAAAACCACATATTTATGCAATACAATTTTTTGTCAACGAAATTTAAAAAATGATTACATAAATCTTTAGTCTATAAAAAAAAAAAAATTTGTAATATTTTATATTCTTTTTAGAGAAAAAAGTATTTAACACAATAAAGTTTTTAAACCATCATTTTTTTTTTTTTTTTTTTTTTTTTTTTTTTTGCGAATGTGCTTTCACTCACAAGAGATTTTTCCATCTTTGAAAAATAGGCTATTTATTTTATCATTACATGCAGATGAACAATCATAAATTTTTAAATAACTTTATAAAATAAAACATGCAAATAAAATCATTTTCTAAATTAATGTTCGCCGTAGCATTTCATAAAAAAAAAACAAGGAAATAAAAAATTGTCACATAAATAATATTTAGAAAACATCAGTAGGAAGTTGTTCCAGAGAACTCAAAAGAATTGATTCCGAAATGGAAAACAAAACTTCTCATCGTCTCTCAAGGGATTGTTAGTACGAAGATTTAAAACTAGATGGCGCCACATATTTCAGTACCAGACCTAAGATAACGTTTTGATTAAATTGAAGACTAAAAGCTCTCTTTTATAGGGATGCATATTTTATAAAATAGAGCAACAATAAATCCTTTTATTTTTTTTTTTCCTTACAAAGATATTAAGTACATTCCTGGAAAATAAAGTGAATGTAGATTGACTCCTTAGAATTTTTTTAAAATAGCATTTTTAAATAGTTAAAAAAAAAAGAATGGGAAAAAAAAAATTTTTTGTCACATAGCGAATTAAAATAAGTTCGAAATTACTATCATGCTTTTACATATATTTTTTACCTTGCAGAACATATGTTAAAAATCAAATTCATATTATATACATTACAATCGTGCACTTTTATTTCGTTAATGCCAATCTTCTAAAATTTTGAAATTTATTAGATTTATTTTAATTTAGCAAAACTGTGTTTTAAAATAACACTGAAACTAGTTGATTTTAGTAAAAATATTTCAAACAACACTGGAAATTGGAAAAATTTACCACCATAATTATGGAATTTTTCAAATAAAAAGATGAAAAATATGTAGTAAATTTTCTTGAAAGCCTTTTGATGAACTGTATAAAAACATTTTGTAACACATTTTACTAATACTTAAAACAAACACAAAGAAAGAATTAAAAATCCTACCCAGCGAAAAAATAAACAAAAATACCCGATAAAAAAAATTTTTTTCAGCTTTAATCATCACAGACAAAACACATGACAATTTTTTTTTTCTTTTGGAAGAATTAAAATTCCAAATTCATTTTTCAATGCATTAGTCGCATTTCTTTAAAGCCACTGTGTCCATATATTTCAAACTTTTTATACCATAAACGATTCCCAAACAACACAATTGTCTAATTTTAATAATTTTGCCCTTCACACTTGCCTGATTTCCATTCACCCAGGAGTAGCATACAAACATACAAATTTATAATCTTTCTTCACAAAACAAACTTTTTTTTTTTTTGCATTTATATTACGCAAAAATCAATAAATAAGATTTTAAAAAATATCTCCGAAACGATTTCTGTCAGAGTCATAATAACAATAACAAAAAAAAAAAAAAAAAAAAAACGAACAAAAATCAAAATCTAATCAGGAACTCTGTCCACACACACATAGAAAGAAACCCACAAGTTTTCGAGGTCAGACATTACAAAAAAAACAAGAACAAAATTAAATAAGGAAGAGAATAAAATAAAAAAATAAAATGGAAAAAGTTCTCTTTTCTAGTCCGTGGTTTGGATTAAGGTTAAATTCAGTCAACCGTATCAGAAAAGGGGAGAGATTTCGTGGAGAAAATATTGAGAGGCACTGCATAAGGGTGGTGTTCTTTTCGACTCCCGGGAACAATTAACCAAACAAAACAAAGAGACATTGATGCAGGGGGGGGGGGGCGTGATAGAACGTGCTTGCATCAACAATGAACGAAAACGGGAAGCGTTAGACAAATGATTCTATTCCACAACATTTGGTTTTCGCTTTGCCCAAACGATAACAATGCTAAGTCGAGTACATCAAATGCTTTCTTTTACTTCAGCATATTTAGTCTGTATTTTTCAGACATAAATAATGATTTTATTTTTACATTTAAATAAATAATACAGAAAAATAATTACTATAAACAGCTAATTTCATAAAATGGCATTTTTTTTTCAAAACAAACTTTTTATAAAAAAGATTAAAGTATTTTTAATATTTTGATGGTATTTTGCTGTTTCACCGGCGCAAATCTAACCAAGTTGGCGTTATTGGCGACAACAAACAATTTACACATAAATAAATTTTTTACAAAGCAAATCAATTAAGCTGGGAAAATTAATGTATTAAATATTGTGATTTCCAAATAATTAAAATAAATGCCAATTATAAACATTCAGAAAGTTTTTTGGAGAAACAAAATGCGATTTTAATTGTTTTTAATGCAATTAAAATTAAACAATGGAAAATTAAAAAGTATTCTTTTCACAAGGAAGAGAATCCCTTATCCTATTGTTAACTTTTTACGGGGGGGGGAGGGGTTTATATAACTATGTAACTAATTATATCAACTTTAATTAAACTTAATCAACTATTGAATAAAAATTATTTCAAAATTCAAATCTTACTTATCAACTTCTATGTATATAGATAGAATAAAATACATATTCTCAGATAAAGAGCATATTTTTTTAAAAAATATACATATTACAATGTAACTTAATATAACTGGTACGTACTGTTCTCGTTTAAAAAATACGTTTTTATAAATTTTCAAAAATATTAATTTTTTTATATTTTTTTTTTTTTTTGTAACTAGTTGTTTAATGTTGTTTAACTAAGTTACCAAATCTCCAACAATCACTTCAATACACATTCTTTTTACAAAGAATAATAATTTTTAACTCAATTAAAATTTCATTAAATCCCGTTTCTAAAAATTAAGCAACTAAATCAGGAACGAAGTTTTTATAAGGAGCATGAAACAGTTATTATTAAACAAAACAAAATATAAAAATCTATAAAAAAAATTAAACGATACAAGTAGATTGCTGTAATAAAAACAATATATGAAACTTTAAAAAAAATAGCTATAACTAACTCAAATTTTAGATAAAAAAATACTTCACATCCAAACTTATAATACAATCTACAAAACTTAACAAATAGTTTAAAACTACTATTAAAACAACAAAATATAAATATCCCTTTGTATTTAACGAAAAATTTTAAATCTTTTTTTATCGTCGAATAAACGTTGAAGTCTGAAAATAAAATAAATTGGAAACACAATATCCGAATACAGCACAACTGTTTACACTATTACACGAAATAAATATTTAAATTATTGACTACAATTCGAGAATCGGTTAAAACTATAAAGCTGATTTTTATTATAACAAAAACTAAATCTCTCTCTCTCTAATATCACCTGACTTAATACTTCAACAGAGCACACAATTCTCTTTTTTCTTTTACAATTACATCAGTTAATAAATTCAGTAAAACCGGTCAGCATATAAGCAAACATATTTCAATGGTGTGACAAGGAAAAAGCAATTATTTTACCTATAAAAGCTTACCGGGTTTCTTTATTTTTTTTAATTTGTTATTTTCTTCTTTTTCACTGTATCCGTATCCGCTCTTGCGTGCCCTCCTGTCATTTCCAACAGAAGGACAACTCTATAATTAAACTCAGAAAAAGAGACTCGGCACTAATGAAGTTACAACATTTTAAAAACTCGCCGGTTACAGAGTTCCATTTTGGAATAAACGATTTTTCGTGCATTCATTTCAAGATCGTTTTCATTTTGGTGATGCCATAATATAGTTTCTAAAAACCAAAATATTAATAAATAGAGTTCTACAAAAAGGTATTCGGGTAAGATGAATCGATACTGGTATCGAATTGATTTCCTGCTCGCTTCTTCCTGGGTATTGTTTTTTTAGGGTGGGGGTTAATAGTTTATTGATGAATAAAAACATTCGGTTTTTTTATTTTTAAAAACGAGAAATATGAATTGATGTTGACATTTAAAATTAACACGCACAATGCTCTATAAGTTTATTGATAATTATTTTTTTACGTTTTGAAGGTAAAATATATTAAAACATCGTTTAAAAGAAAAATTAATATTTTTATTGCCTAATTATTATTTCAAAAAAATACACACACACAAAAAAAAAAATTTTTTAAATCTACAAAATGGCGTAAAAAAATTTGCCATACAATCCATTGAATGGAATTTTAAAAAAGTCAATGAATAACCGCTACAGAATTGTTTGTTTATAAAAATGTACCCTTAAAAGCAAATTTTATTTATAAATTTTTTTCAGACCTTAAAGCTATATCAAAAAACATTTAAAGAAATAATGTATAAAAAATAATAATATTAAAATAGTAAAATTAAATCGCCGTGTATGAGTTCTTACTTAAGCCGCTGTATGATCCGGCATATATAATAAACAACATATGCGGGATCACATAATTAAATAATGGATAAAAATACATTGATAATGAACAAGTAGTAAAAACTAATAAGAAATATGAAAAAAAAATTTAATTCGAAAGAGCTCAATCGTTTTTCTTTTCCATTTTAGAACAAACATAAAAGTTAAAATAAAATTTCAATATATAGAATGCACTATTACACTTGCCGAAAGAGAAACTACTATTTTTATATTTTATTTACAAAATAAGCTTGTAGCGTTACAGACATGTTTGATAGAACAATTTTGTTCCAACAAGGTAAAATGCATACTTAAAAAAGTTTTTAAGTAATGAATCGAAATAAATGCATGCAAAACTATAAAAAATAAATAAATAAATAAACTATCTACGACAATCTACTAGAATCGTGCATTTCCAAAAAACGCAAAAGATAATATTTATTAAACTATCACTTTCTTATATTTTTGAAAACAAATTCAGTAAACATATAAACAACCTCCATTTCTTCACAACAATCTCTAAAAGTACACTTCAACCATCCAAATAAAAAAAAACATAACATAAAAAACAGAATTTTTAAAAAAAAATACCTAACACCAAATCAACTGGGGGGGGGGGGGGGAGGCGAAAGAAATTCGACAAAATCAACGGTAAGACAACATTAACATTAATAAAAACCAAATCCAGTTCTACTGGCAACTAATTACATAGCTGGATTATCGCTACAACTCTAAGCAAAGAAAATTTCAAGCCATCTTTTTTTAACAACGAAACTACTAAAATGGATTCATAACAAGTTATTGAGAACTCGTCAAAATTGCACTTTGTGTAAAAGACATGACGTAAAGGAACAGATTTAGCCTCACTGTTGCCATGGAGATGAAGGTTCGGGAATAAAAGGAAACGCACAAAGAGCTTTCTATTCTTAAAACAAATTTTTCTGGAATATAATTACAAGAGATGACGCAATAGAGAATGGTCGTTTCTGGGTAAATGACTTAGCCGGGGGGGCGTCAATTTGGGAGGGGGATATTAAATTCTCCATACGTTAGACGAGATAAACGATTCAAAAATAAGTGTGTGCATATGTACTTATTTTGTCTGCAGATTAATAATAGCGCCATGTTTTTTTTTTGTTTTAAAGAGATATGTTCTTATATTATTACTGGTATTTTTGAAACTTTTGTTTTTGAATATTGTCTTATTTCTGTATTTAGTGATACATTTAAAAACAAGTATAATCTTACAAATATTAATAGTAAATACTTTTTAAAAAGTTTTATTGACGAAAATTTACATTCTGTTTAGATAATGTTGTTCAGGAAAGATTAAGATTGAACAGATAAAAAGTACAATTAAATGTATGGCATAAAATATTTTATGAGGGAATAACAAACGCCTCTTTAAGAATAGTCGTGCTTTTATGTGGAAAAAAGAATGTATTTACTCTAACATGTAAACCTGAAGTTTCCTTTCTTCGTTTTATTATTATTATTTATGAAATTAGTTTTAATTATTACCTTATAGTTCATGAAACTACAATCGCGTTTTGATTGCTAATGAATTCAAACTGCTTATAAAAATGTTGAACATAGAAATTCAACAAAATATTTTCCCCACAATATTTACGTAAAGAAATGTTTAAAACTATTTCAAAATAAATTAAGCTTTTTTTTTTTTAATTTTTGAAATGGTTCGTTATTTTTTTTAAATAAAGAAACGCAAGAGCACTTCTCTCTTTGAAAAACAAATAACAAACAATTCAAACAAATTACAATGTATATGGGGGTTTTTTTTCACTATTTTTTTTTAAAAAATTTAAGTTTTTGCAATTTAATTAGAATTGTTCAAAAAAGATTTAAAAATATTAATTTTTCTTAAAATACTTTGCATAACATTTTATTATTCACAAAATAAATTTTAAAAGAGAATAATTCTGTTTTTATTATTTTAGAAAACATGCAAGTTTTAAAACATGAATTCAAAATTTGAAATAAATTACCCTAAATTTAAATAGCTACATTGTTTCCAAAAATTTCAAATTCATCAACGTTCTTGGGTATTATTCTGTATAAATTCTCCATAAAAAATGATTTTTAAACTTTTGCTATGAAATTTTAAAGCAAAAAAAAAAATTATTTTAATAAGTGTTTAAAAGTAATAAATAAATTTCTAATTTCATAATTTCTTTTTGAAAAAAAATTCTCCGTAGATACAGAACACTTAAGAGTCAAAAGCGTTTCAGTTATCACCGAGACCATTTTGTTGTTTGAAATTGTCACTTATAAAAACTGAATACGTTTCAAAACAACTGCGAAACAAAACATGCAATGATGCAACGAAACGTTTCGCTTAGTAGTTTATTTGATTTTCTACAAGGCTTTTTCATTCTAAAAGATCCCTAGCGGGGAATCGCAAAACTTCTCTTTTACGTCTCTTCTTCCCCCTCCCCCCATTTCATCTAAACCCAGCTTCTATCTTTGTTCTTTGGTTGAAACTACTCATACATTACATGAGCTGGCTTCTAGAAGAAAAATTTTCCGTTTCCCCGAAGATTTTTTTTATTTGTTCTTCTTTTATTTTCCTTTTAGATTTATTTGCTTTCTTAGCCGAAACCGAAAATGCATAGAAGACTTTTTCCCACTTTTTTTTTTGTTGTTGTTCTTTTATTTTTCTTTCTCTTTATTCTTTTGATTTCATCATTCTTCACTTTATTTTAGAAAGAGCAGAAAGGAAAGGAATGTAATTATAAAAAAAAAAACGAAAAATGTGAGGGATGTTAATTTTGGACCATCAAAAAAATCTTTCTGGATTTTTTTTATTATTCATTGTTTTATTCTTTCATTTATAATATCTTTTATTCCTAATTGTGAAAGTTAAGATTTTTCCCCCAAAAAAATGTACATTGATACACCTACTATTATGTCTTATATATTCTTATTTTTCCTCTTAACTAAAAAGAAATAAATACAGCAAAAGTTTTCCATTCAAAGTTGCAAGCACCTAATACAATAATCCGGTGTCTTTCTGATAAAAAGAATTCTTATATTTATTAAATTTTCAAAATTAGGATTGTTTGAAAAGTGTAACATTTCAAATTTAGAATTTATAGAAAACAGAAATATATTTTTCTAAAGAAAAGAAGAATTTTTGTAAAGGAAATAATATTTCTTGCTTTCAGGTTTCCTTTTGTCTATTTAAATTGTTGAGATGTCTGAGATATTTATGTAAATTATTTCATTAACAATATTTTTCAAACATTTCCATTGTAAAAAAATGAATCTAAAAGCTTTACAAAAGTTGCAACTGATATTTATATTTAAAAAAAATTAAATATATTTTGGTGATATACTCAATCTAATTCAACACCAAATGTGAGAATTTAAAATTCTAATTTTTCAAACCAAACGATAAATATTTTTTGGAAGAAGGAATATTATTTAAATATCGTATTCCAATTTATATCAATATTTTATTCCCAGTTTATTCATATTTTATGAAATAAAATCCTATGTGTATTGAGTAATCCTATGTATACCTGATTGATGTAATCCTATATGTATACCTGATATTTGAATTTTATATTTAAGGAAAAAACGAATAAACTTATTCTTGCAGACACTATCCAGATTTTAAATTTTACGCTTTCTTTAAAAAAAAATGTTTTAAGAAAATATTTGTATATGTTGTTTTAAATACAAAAGAAACATTTTTAAGCCTGTTTTTAAAAATTTTAAAAATAGTATTTATTTAAATCATTAAATATTACACTCCAGAGGAACCATGTTAAACATCAGTAGTATTTGCAAAAATATTTTCCTCTTTTTTTCTTAACTTAAATATATATATCTCCAAACGATAATTTTTAATTTAAAATAAACCCTTTAATCGTGCGGAAACACCATTGTGCGTTAGTGACACAACAGCAGTCGAAAGTGGATTATTCAAATTTTCCCTCCAAGTTAATTAGTTTTATACCTTATAAAGAGCGGGGGAGATCTCCAAATTGCAGCTTCACTCTCTAGTTTCACATCCCGATCCACGTTAAATTCCTGTGCCAAAATAGAAACTACCACCCACTCTTTTAAAACCTACCTAATCAATCACGGCTTCCAATTTATTGAAAAGCCCTTCGTTAAAATCGACGCTGCAGTTGTTTTAAAAAGAATAAATAAGTTATGACGGAGGAGAAATCGTCTGAGGACCCCCGCTGGCACATCTCTGAACTAGATGGTACCTATAAAGAATGTTTCAACTATGATGGAAGACATTTTTATTGATTTTGTAATCTATCAGGTGAATGTTTTGAAAGGGGAGAAAGAATGCAGCGAGACAAATTGGCGTCTTTATCGCTCCTGATAATCGCTTTTTTGAGCGCCAAATTTAGAAAAATGAATAAACGGTGAATGAGGGGAGGATAAAAATGATTTATGTTAAAATATTGTCTTCTCTAGCAACGACTCTTGTATCAACATAATCGCTATATTTGAAAGGAAAAGAAAGAAATACTTATTCATATTTTGACAAATACTAGATAAATATTTAAAATGAGAAAAGTGCAGGAAATGTTTAAACAAAAATGTAAATATTTTATCAATTCGTTTGAATTTTTAAAAAAAATTGATTCTTAATAAAAATTTTAAAACCACCTTCATAGGAAAAAAAGTTACATTTTATTTGAACTGGGAAAAAATAATAGTTTATAAAGACAAACTTTAATCCGAGTTTTTATTATCTTTTAGATCATGCATAAATAATATAATTAATGCAATTTTTATACAAAGGATACATTATTTAAAATATTTAAACTAAATATTAATTCTTATAAAGATGCCTTGAAATCTCTAGCAAATTATTTTAATTCAATTTATAAATTTATTTACTACGTGTACATAGAAATAAAAATACCAGATAATAGATAACATTTTCAATATTTCTAATAAATCAACAAAAATCGAATATTCATTCCGAATAACTTGCATCTCCCCCGCTAATTATCATTACTATTCTAAGCTGTGAAAAATTATAAGCCATATCCATTTAGTTTTCATACATTTTTCTGGGGAAAAAACTGATTCATTAATTTAGAAAATTAATAAGTCAATTATTTATCACACTTTTTAAAAAACTGAATTTCTCGTTTCATTACAGTTCATACTTCAGTTGTCAAAAAAAAAAAATTTCCTTAATATAAATTGGATCAGATTTTTTTTTTTATCAGTAAATACAATTCACAAACTATCTAATATACTATTTAATAGAAACAAAAATTGATAACCAAACAAAATGAAATACTTAAATATCAACAAAATAAAATCACGGTTCCGGTTTTATATAACATTAGGATATAAATTTATTCTATACTGGCAAACACGAACTTAAGTGTTATTGAATTTATTAAATATTTTTTTTAGTTGTCATTATTTTTCATTCAACATTTTTAACTAAATATTCAAATAGAAACATTTAATCTCTTAAGAGAACAAGGGGGAAAAAATTCTGAAAACTGCTATCAAGTTCACAAAATGAAACATCTGCATGAAAAAAAATTATGCTTTAAAAACAAAGCACGTCTATAAACGGAAAAAGATGTCACATTTTCAATCCAATAAATATAATTCAACAGATAACCCTTCTACGAAACTGGACAAAGGAATAGAACAACAAAACATGACATCGTACAATGACGTCACATCAACACAAAGCCAAAATGGCGTCTGATTGCTCTGGAATTATCCTCATAATAGCGCGCAACAGTTTCAGCTGCTTTGCAACAGAGAATTAATGAGGCGAGAAAATGGAACAAAACCACAATGTTGGAAAAATAAGTTTTAAAAAAGATGTGTTGGTGCAAATCTAAAAATTTTATTTTTTTGAAGGGTTTGATAGTTATTTGTTGTTTTTATGACTGCAGCCAAAAATGATTAGATATTAATTGGTTAATATTGTAAAATGTGTCAAATTTTTTAATTTTTTCGATTTAATTTAAAAAACGAAAATTTTCCTTTTTTTTTTAAAATAATAAAAAAAAAATACAATAGCATCAGTTAAACCATAATAATTTAAGGAAAAGAATATTAAATTACACATTACGCAAATATATTTCCATTACATCAAAGAGTATAATACTGTTCTCAAAATACAATGCTCCAAAACTTACTGACTAAATATTCACATAATATGTACAAAAAGTTCGAATTGTTAACGAAATCAGAATATTTCGCTCAAAAAAAATTATTTCTTAAGGTTTTATTCAAAAATATCTGCGGAATTATAAAATGAGTACAATTAGTTTTGATTATCTCTCTCCACTTCCTTACATTTTAACAATTACTGAAGATATATGTAAGTATTTTTAAAAAAAGATGTAACCTAGAACTAAAAACGGAGTTAAATTTTGAAATATATAACCCCTGGTTTCGATTAAAATGACGATTAAAATTTACGTGAATCAATTTTAAATGTCTTTAAAACATTTTATTTTATATGAAAACAAAAACCGTAAAATAAACGAATTTAAATATTAAAACATCATTTAAATGTACTAAGTTAATGAAATATTCACTGTTAAAATCAGTAAGGTAAGAAAAATTACAAAAAAGTCATCACAAAAAGAACTTTAAGAAAAAAAAATTAACACTCATTTCTTTCTGGTTCCCTAACTTATAACCTTCACTTCGCTTTTTTCGAAAACCCATACTTTAACTGCTATTTTCATTTCACAATATTATTGAAATCTTAGCGTAGCCAATCAGATTAACATAAATGCGTCGTTTCAACGGAAATTGTCAACAAGTTCTGATAACAAGCATATAATTCACCCTTTTTGATACTTTTTTTTTTTTTTGGATGATTTATTCACAAAAGAATTTCTGAAATCCTTGAAAGAAAACGATTATGACAAAATCGTATTTAGTGGAATAAATGCCACTGTGTAAAGATAACAGGTTTTTTCTTTCTTTTTAGAACGAAGTAAAAGTAAATAAGAATCATTGTATTCATACCATTTCTATGATACGGTGAACAAACACACAATAAAATTCCATGATATGCGAGGTGAATTTCTAAGATTTTTCTTAAGTTATTTTATTTGAATAAAAATAAGTAAAATGTTTAAATTTCTGGAAGCATGGTTTTTTAAATTACAGTTTTCAACGGCCACGTTCGAAATTCTAAAAACTTTCCTTTGTTATCTTTTCCCATTTTAAATTTTAAAAAAAAAATATTCTTAAAAATTTTTGATCTTATATCATATACATAATATATGAGCGTCTGTTTTCATTTAAATGAATTATACTACAGATATAAAACACCTTCAAATTACTTCGAAATAGTTGTGATGTTTACTATTATTTTATATTATTAATTTCAAAATATTTTAACTAAAGGAAAGCAATAAATATGATAAGCTTTGTTCCTTTTACACAATAGAAGTTGATATTATATGAAAAACAAACTTTCTATACGCCACGTAATACTTCTATAATTTACATGCAATATCATAATTTTTTTTACCTTCAATTTAATTTTGTTTTCTTAATTTTTGAAAAAAATTTTGAATAGAAATGGTAAAACTGAAAAAAATTGTGATCATTTAAAACTAAAATTTAATTTTTTTTCATCAAATATTTGTCAATAATGAATGATGCATCTTCCCCTCAACTATATAATAAAAAAGCTTAAGATAAAATCTGAGTAGCAATTTTTTTTTAAAAAATCTATGTTGAATACTGTTGAATAATGAATTCAAAAACATAGAATTTTAAATCAAATATTGTACATTCATTATTTTTTGATCAGTTAGTCTTTTTATAATATTTTATACAAGTCTTCTTTTTTTAATCTTTTACACATAAGCCTTCATACAAAAAAAAATTATAATAAATCAAAAAATTGCATATTATATTTGGTCTAAAACTTTTTCATTATCAAATATAACTTTTTCTAAATAACATAACTTAAAGTTATAATCATAATCAAGTAAATGTAAATATTGAACTATTGACGAAATTACATTAAGTAAACAAGTAAAAGTTATATTACAAGTAAAATAACTTCAAGTATATATATATATATATAAGAACTTCAAAAAGTTTATTGCACATTCAACCTTCGACCTATATACTTTCAACTATCAACAGAAATCTTTCTTTCTTGTATCTCCGAGAGAGAGAGAATTTCTCTTTTTTTAAACTACAGTAGAAAGAAACTTTAAACCAATTGCTTTAACAGAGACGATTTTTTAAACGCTGATTCAATGTTATTTGGAAAAACGAAGCTGTGGTTTCCCCTCGGTTCAGGTTTACCACATTTGGCAGCATCTCAACAAAAAGAGAGTGCGATGTATTGGAAAAGAATTAACCAAAAATGGCGTTTTTGGTTTTCTCCTCGCGATGCGATATTGATCTGAAGCATAAAATATCTTGCAAACAATAAATTTTCAATATATTATAGAACAACAAAGTAAAATATGAAAGAGTATCAAACATAAAACTAAAATTAAAAATAATTCTAATCTTAGAATTCGAATATAGTTTTTTTTCAAAGAGCGGCTTTTATAAAAAGCTAAAAGAAACCTATAGAACTAAAATAAGTTGATAAGAAGCATTACTTATAAAAAATATTTTCTAGGAATAATAACAAAATAATAAACAGAATGAATGACTTTAAATTTAAATCTGCTTTAAATAATTCATTTTAATTTAATAACCTTATAGGTAAAAAAAATAGCATCAAAGCTTACACATAAACAGTTAATTTTTTTTTTAATTTCATTTTATTCTTTGATGGCACTTGTGAAAAAGAGACCCCGTAGAAAAATAGGCGAATCGCGACTTGATATCAAAACAATCAAGTTTTCTAGTGGGGGGAAAACAATCAGAGCCAGATTTTGGTAGAAATGGCGCCAATTAAACTGCGGTGCCGCTAATACGAAAGTACCTAATCTTTCCAATTTGGGTTATTTTTTTTTAAAGAATATTAATGAAAATGATTCAAAAATTGAAATTAGAAATATCTCTACTTGCGTAAAACATCAAAACAGAAATTTTAGGCAGGTAAATCTTTGTTTTGCTACAATTTAGCTTTTAACCCAAATAAAACCCTTTTAACCCATATTAAATACAATATATTCGCATATAACTTGATAGATGGCGTGGAAAAATTAATGTACTCTCTACAAGTTACACAACATTGACTTCTTTCTTAGACGATCCTTTACTGACAAGGAAATAAAGAAAAAACAGTAAAAAAAAAAAAAAAAAATCTTTGAAGTCACAAAGAACAGGAACGCAAAGCTGCTATTAACTTGGTAGAATAACGTCGAACACAATGAATGATTGATTCATCGAATTCTTCTACTTTTTAAGACGTCAAGATTTTTTTTTTAACAAAAAAATAAATACATGCATAAACACATTAAAGATATTTTTAAGAGACTAATGCATCACTACGACATGATCAATCATTTTTCGATCAGAAAGAATGCATGGGAATAACCTGAGTTATCTATTCTATAATCAGAAAAATTCTACTTCGACATTTATTACTCGTAAAAAATGGCGGGAAGAGAATAGAGAAAAATGGAACTTTAAACAAAGAAAGAAGGAAATAAAGAAGAAAAAGGAATACTAACTTTTAAAGCCTTTTAAATAATCAAAAACTTGCAGTATCAGTGTATTTATTTTTTTTAAACAAGTCGCCATTTAACACACTTGAGCTATTTTCTCTTGGCAGTTGTTATGACAACGCGAAAATGAATTTGGGTTAATGCAGAAGATTATTCTGGGAAAAGCTTTCCAGAATTTGTAACTAGTGCAATATTTATTCAAATAAGAATGCGAAATAAATTAACTAGAATTTAGGAGGTTGATGCAAATGTATGCAAAATTTTTTAATACACATTTCTTTCAATCCAGCTAAATATTAAATCCCATTTGAAAAGCAGATTTTAAAATTCATAGCCTCAAATTAATTTCAGTAATTTCATAAATCTTTTAATAATTTTTGAAAACGATTTTAATTCGCAATATTTACAATTATTATTCCAAAGAAGTAAATGTTTTAAAACGTTAAATATTATTTTAATTTTCGTAATTATAACACAAAACTAAATTAGAATATTTATTCACTAAAAAAATTTTATTTTTTTTAAAGTTTTTTTTATATCATGTAAATACAAATTAAAACAAGATTACACACTCTCTATCAAATAGATGGAATAATATTTAAAAATAATATTTGTGTACATAATAATTAGAATAGGAATCATATCATTTATTTAATTATCAAATAAACTCATTAATAGTTATATTCCTTATTTTTAGAAATAATCCTTGAAAATATCACAATAATATTTGCGAAACAAGTTTCGAATGCTAAAAGAAAAAAATAGTTGTATTGAGTTAGACGGGCAATTTTCGAGTAAAACAGAGCCGCTAATTCAAAAGAATAAATACCGTGTTCGAAAATGAAATATATGTATAAAACGTTAGAATATTAATATGAGGATATAATAATTCAGAAATAGTTATGTGATATGCTACATCGTAATGAGCGCTATGTTGCTCACCGTCGTTACAAACAGTTTGTTGCCACCAGCGTTAAGATTCGATGGCGATTAAATACTTAAAATTGTTAGTAATCAATTCATATTTTATCCTGCAAAAACGGAAATCCATTAACAGCTAAATATAAATTAAATCGAAGTTAAATTATTCTAATTATATTTTATCTCAAGAAGGTAACGGAAAAGCAATATAATTAATTCATTTACTATTGCAACTCTTCAGTAACAGGAAGTACAAACAAAAAAATTACAATGCATCTCTAGAATGAATCTCATATATTTTAAACAGGAAAATGAAAGTTATTAAAATTATGATGGAGTTTTCCCCCTTCATTAACATGATTTTATAAGTCCTAACAAAATTGATATTTTCCAACTCAAACATAATTAAACAGCGTTAGAGTTGTAGGGGGGGAGGGGGAGTTACTGAAATAGTGGGTTACATAGTAACTGGTTGCAACGTAATAAATTTTATCTCTTTTATGGAAATCAAATATTACCCAGTTTTAAACGAATTAAACAGCAGATGCTCACAGAAACGACAGATGCTCACAGTTTTTTTTAAGAGATGAAAAGAAAACCACGCGCGCGTTTGTAGAAAAGCTAAAGAGGTATAAAATAAAGTCAACTCCATTTTCAAAGAACCAAATAGAAAATAAGTATTTATTTTTTCTTTTTTGCTTCATCTACAGTTGGTTAAATCTTTTAATAGCACATAATATAAGTAAATTCTATTACGTACTTATACAGAAAATTCGCTCACACAATATACAGATAACGTTTTACTGGACTTTAAAATGTTGAGGCAATTCTAAAGTTACTAACATGTTAGTAATTTATTCATTGATTAGACTAACGACAAAGTATTTCAAATTCCTATTGAAGGAGGAAATGTAAATAATTGCTCAGGTGTGAACCGAAGGCATTGTAAAATCATAGATAGCTTAGTTAATAATTATGTATTAATATTTCAAATATTTTTCGAAACCATAATGATTCTATTCAAATAAGTCTATCTAACACAGTTGTGTTAAAAATTATTACATAAAATTTTAGAGCTTTCATAAATATCAAGAAATAATATATCTTAAACAAGTAAAAAACTTATAAATTTTAATTTTGGTACCGAATAGAATTTTTAAAAATAATAATAACAATTTTTACAGTAACATAAAACATTAGAAATCCAATATTTTCATTTTTTTCCCCCTTCGAAACTCGAATTTTTATCAACTACATTATATGATCGGCATTCCTGCAAGTCTTAATAATTCAATTAACGTTAATTTAATACAATTTATAAAGAATAATAAAGTAGATATAACAGCCCACATTTTTTTAATTTAATAATTTTTTAAAACTTCAATTTTTATTCAATAACGATTTTAACTTTCGCAATTGCATCACAAAAAAAAAGATCGTACTGTTAAAAGAAAACGAGAAATATGATTTATATTTAATAACATAAAAAATACAAAGCATGAGATTTTTTTCTCCTCAAGATAAACATGTTAATTATTATTTTTTCTACCAAAAGATAACCAACGCTAAAAATTAAGGAGAAATCATTGTTTTGAAAAAGGTTTTACGTGTAAGAAAAAGAAGGGGGAAAATTAAGTCTGAAATAATTACGCCTAATAAAAAAAAGGAATGCAAGAAATGAAGAATTTTTAAGTTGATAATAAATATATTATTTGATCTTTACATACATTTTTCTACAATAAAACAAAAAAAAAGTATGAAGGTATACACTTTAAACAATTTTAAACTGAAGAATCTTTTTTTTTTAAGATATAAGAAAAGGAAGAAACAGAAAAAGAAGATTAAAAAATGGTCAAGAAAAAAGACAATTTCAACCAACGTCTTCCAAAAAGTACTTGAACTTTTATTTCATAGTCTATTTACCTCAGTTTTTTTCTTCGGTAATGAATTTTAGTACACTGTTCAAAAAATCGATTTCACATATACTTGCACATAAAATGAGCTGATAATTTTTTTTTTTCTGTCGATATCTCTTATTGTTTTTGTAATGATTTTTCACTTTTTAAAAATGCTTCATAAAATAGATGTATTAGTTGTTAGTGTTGAAGTTTTCCTTTAAAAAATTTTGGCGTTAAATCAGCAATTTTTTTGTAATAATCAATTTAAAATGAAATCAGAAAACCAGATTCAAATATGGAATTCTTTACAGTGCTTTGAGAATATTAAATGTTTAAACACAACGCAGTCGTATCACATTAATTTCGCTGTAGTAAGCCAAGTAAATTAAATGTCAAGCGTCTAAAAACACCCTGACCGAAAAAAAAAATTCCTTTTCAAATATTTTCCAAAAAGAATAAAAGTTTTTTTAACGAAACCAGTAGAGCAAAAATTCTTAAACAATTCGTGAAATTAAGCAAAATTTTTACAAATCATTTTTATTCTATAAATATATAAATTGTACATATATAATTTTTGTTCTAAAAAAGTCAATCAAAATCCAAGCACAAACTCAAAACAAGTCTGTTGCGTACAAAAAACAAACTGCAACAGATAAAGCTCGCAACACAACTCTAAAAATAAGAACCTCTAGATATCAAACATAGTAACATTCATAACCGTGATATCTTGACGCTATACGATAAACGTGACAAGCTGGCACTTATAGCTTTATAAATACATCAAGTGCAAGCAATAAATGTATTCATAACTGAAAATAACTCGAGTGGTTTATAATCCTTGGCGACATTATCTAGGATTCTGGTCAGTGATATTTAAAAATGCCGTCTCTTTTCGTATTACCAGGCAATAATTCGTTTTTTATGTCGTGATTGTTCATTCAACATTTTGGAATCATCTCATCACAATATTTTCACAAAATTTATAAGTTTTTGTCATATTGTATAAAAATCAGCACAAAATGCACTTTTAAATTTCCTGTGGAATGGAATTTATTTAAAAAAACAATTATGATAACAATTATGGCCTTAATCAACTTTTTAATGAGTTTTCTTACAGTTACAATAACAAATAATGAAAAAATTTAAGAATTCATAAAAATTTAATATGAAATAGCAAACAAGAAATTGATCAGTTCAATTTCAAATCAACATTACAAAAAAAATGGAACATTTCTTAATTCAAATTTAAAAATAATATAAATTGACGAAACTCTCATCGAATAAAAAAAAAAAAATTAAAAAAATTTTAAAAAAACTCATACAACAATATCAACGCAAAAACAATTTCGAATAGACTAAAGAATTGCACTTCAGTTGCCAAATATACAAATATATAATTTTAAAACGCTAAAAATGATCAAATATTTACACGAATTGTGAACAAAGAAAACAAATAAAAAAGAATTTCTTTTATATCAAATATAAAACGACTATTCAGATTGAATCTTAATAACAAAAAAATAATTTTCATTCTACATAAAAAAAAAAAAAAACTACCAATAGATTTAAATAAACATCATGAGAAGTCTCAATACTCTTAAGTAAAAAACAACAAAGCACACATTTTTATACATCATTTAAGTTCTTCAAAAAAAATTTTGTTCTCAATTCACAGAAATTAACGTTAAGAAAGGTTAGAAACAAATATAATTTTTTCCATGCATAAAATGCAAAGCAATAAACGCTTCCTTTCAAATGTCCGATTCTCTCAACATTATAAAATTTCCAAGAAACATCCGATACCAAAAAGAAACTCGCAACAAAACATTTTAGAAATTTCCCAACGATTAACAACCAAAAAAATCGGAAATTCCACGAAAAACCGCAAGACGAAACAAAGAATAGCCATTACAATTCAAAAACGCATTCACAAATGTGCATTCGAATTCATTCAACCAAAGTAAGAAAGGGGAAGAAAAAAAGAGAGAGGGAGAGAGAAACTAATTTGAATGGAAAAAAACAACCCTCAAGCCAAAAGACGATTACTATATGTGTACAGAAGATTATAGTTTTTATTCTAACATATAATGGTCGGAATAACACGAAAAAGAACAGATCAGTCATGGTTCAGCTCAAAGAACGACAAATTCCCACGACGGGAAGATAAAAATCGGAATAATCGAAATTCGATTTTGTGAATACTAATATGATGATTACTTATCTGTTTGACGGTCATTGTCACACCAGTTTTAATAGACATTATATAATCCAACAGCCACAGAATAAATCAATATAAGTTTTAAATCATCATCAGTGAGTAAGACACCACAGGATATTTTGTTGCTTACAAGGCCAACACATATATGAAAAGCATTTCATAGAAGATATGAAATGACTCTGAGTCATTAATATTATCCGCTCTGGCAACACGCCAATTTTAAGAAGTTAAGAGGGAGGGGGGGGATGATAAAGCAGTGTTATTCCAAGGCTTAAAATCATTGTTAGAAGAAAAAGATTTGTGATAATGAGCGAATGTTCTATATTTTTTTAAAAAAACTTTTATGTAAATAATGTTACGGAAAGATTGTTTGTATAGGTGTAAACTACGATAAGCAAGCAAGAGAGTTGTTTAATTTAAAATAGAACCCCATGGAAAAAATTCTTTATATATTTCTTCAAGTGCCAGAACAGACTTTTAGAATTCCTGGTGTGTTGCCTCTTCTTTTAATGAAAAATAATTATTTCACTTCCATTAAATGATGAATAAAACATAATTTTAAAGGTGCACGACACAATAAATAACTGTTTAATCATTTACCCCCTATTTTGCAACAAAAAAATTATACATAAAAAACGTAATAAAATAAAAAAAGTTGAAGGTTTTTTTAAAAAATTATTCTGTCTTTTCAAAGCCCCAGCCTTTTCATCGCCGTGGTTTGGTCAACGTTTGATAATTTACCACGGCCCACTGAGAGCGGGTGCTGATTGTTTATATTGTAGGTTGTTTTGATTTAATAAATATAAATTATATTTAAATATTCCTTCAGAATAAAATACAGTTACGCCAAAAAAAAGATTAATACTTAGAATATAAAGTGATTTTTCCAAGGAAAGTCGTACACACAAATCCGAAAAAAATACACCGCAGTAAAAAAAGTGTGCGAAAAAAATAATTATCCGTAAAAAAAGTCATGAAACAGAAAAAAAGCAAAAATTGGAAGCATTCTTTTTAACCTTTACAGATATAAAATAAAACAATATCTTTCATCTGTTAAGACAAGGTGTGTTGATTTTTTTTAAAAAATACTACAACATAAAACATTTTTCATTTTGAAATTATAATCTAAATATTTCATTAACCCATATCGTCGTATTCAAACCAATATCTGCTATGTACAAAAAGATTTAAATTGAAATTTGAGATATATTTATTTTATACTATTCTGGCTGATGCACATAGTATATTTTTTTTAGCGACCACAGTACATACACCGTACAATGCTTAGAGTCACATGGAAGTCAAAATGCCGAAATCTCCAAAAAGTGCTCACAGCAGATATTGGTATGACAAAGACGACATGCCACTGAATATTTAGGCTTAAAACATCTTCAGAAAAATTTTAATAGACCCTAAAATTTGAATGTGAAAATGTTTATAAAATAATATAAGATTTTTTTAAATATAAAAGTAACAAAAATAAAATGGGCGAAAATTAGGCTTATATGCTGAATCAGTATTCAAAATCAAGCCTCTATTGTTGCCTATGGAATAAATAAAATTTAGATTTTAAAAAAAATTCCTCCTTGTTTTAATTTTATTTCAGCCAAATATTGTGTATTTATAAAAAACCAAAACACAAAGAATAAAAATATGTTTTAGCCAACGGGTACAATGCATCATATGTACACAATAACAGAATACACAAACCTCAATAATATCCTAATGGAATCTGAAAAGATCAACGGGACGAAAAACCAACCTACAACGGACCAATAAATAATAATATAACTCCATCTCTACTAAAAAGAAAATATTTATTAGTTGCAGGATATGGGCTCAAAGACTCTCTAGCAAAAGCTTTTTTTTTTTTTCCTTTTTTTCCCTTAGCAGTGTGGCAACAACAATGAGCAGACGAGAGAGATCACATTTCATCTTGAAAGATGGCGCAAGGGGGGAAAAAAGAATAAAAATAAGAGAGTAGAAAGACTATCCTGAAGAAATCAATCGAAAGGGGTCGGCTCTAGTTTATAAATAAGAAGACAAAAGAGGATAAAATATTTTAAGGCGTAAGACGACTTGAAGTGATGTGGATAAGAAACAGGTTATATAAGTTTATTATTCTATGGAAAGGGGAAAAAATAGAATTCGAAATTTGTCAGAAAGAATTCTTTACAGAAATAAGCGGTAAAACATAATTCGTTCCAGTTTTCTGGTATTGCACAAAAGTGAATTACGATTATTATTTTCTTTTTCCATATCTGTATGTAAAACTAGAGATTTATCTGCATATTGAATAAATATTTCTTTTATAGAGAGGATAACATATTCCGTAAAAGTACATCATGTTCGAAAATTTATTATGCCATTATGCAAATTGAATTATGTTTGGGTTTTAAAAAGTAACAATGCTTTTAAATCGTCATCATAACTTCTATGTTTCCTTTTTAAAAAAAGGTTTTTATCACAAAAAGAATGAAATAAGCAGAGTAAATTTATTAGAATGAAATGATTGCTGGAAAAATAATTAAATTCTACAACTCAAACATTCTCTCTCTCTCTTCAACAATTGTTTCTCAAGAAAAATTTACCGAAAGAAATATATTTCATTTTTCTTTTCAAAGCACTTGTTAAAATCTTAATTTATTCATTTCCTTTATTTCAAAAGCTTTTACGTCACAATCCGCATTGGAAGTACTATTTAATATTCATAAAGTTACACAACATATTTCATCGAATTCACTTCGAAGAAATGATAATTTTTCCTTTCAGAAACATAAATAAATTCAAGGTAATAATAAACTAGAAAAAAAAATTTAATTTATTATTTCTATATTTTTTTCTAATTAATAATGCATTATAAGATTCAGATATAATTTTTTAAAATTAATTACTTGTTAATGAAAAGTTAAATTACATAAATATTTATTTTAAGACCTAGAAGTGAGAAAACTATGTTTTCGAACATGTAACAAAATACAGCGATCTCAATAAAAACTGATAATGGTTTAGCAAAACCAGAGTTTGTGTCAACATTTGTATTTACCCCGTACATATTGCAGACCTAAAATTCCATTCTACATTTTCGAATTCTGTACATAGACTTTTCTCCCTTACCACGAAAACACACACACATAAAAAAAAAAGCAGTACAAACTTAATTTTTTATCTTGCAAAAAGGTGACTATGTTCGGAAAGTTGATTTTGAAAAAAACGCGTATAAAGCAGTGGTGCACACAAGGGTGTGGACCGCCCAAAGAACCTTGAGTTTTTTTCCATTGATTATAATTTTATGTATATAATACGTAAAAATTAAGTATTTGTTATTAATTTTTTCAATAATGCTAATTATTCATTTATTAATTAATTTTTTACTGTTTTTTGTTCCTGAAAATCGACAAAATTAAAAGAATATGTTGGGCGGGGTATTGAAGCATGGGACGAGAACAGTGAACTTTCGACCTTCGACCCCCCCCCTTGAAAAATTCCTGTGTGCGCTACTAGTATAAAGGGATACTTTTTTTTTATATTTAGTGTCAGTTGAATTAGAATATACATATAAAATTATTTTAATATTATTATTACAAGAAAAAAAGATTTAAATTCAATTTTTTGGCAAAAAAAGAAGGAAGAATGACATATTATCAAAACATTCTCTTTTTATTAAAAATGCTTCTGTAACAATAATATTTTGTCTTTATATAGCTAAAACTTCTATATTGGGGTTGAACTATAAAAGTTTTGAAAAATTTACATTATTTTCAGAGTTACTATCAATTGAAATAATAACGAGTGTTTTCCGTTAAAATTTCTATACTCTAGAAAATTAAAATATGAATACATCCTCTTCAAAACAATATATTTCAAAAATCTTAATTCAATCCCGGTACAGAAGCATACCTATACACTGGCAAAACATTATTTCTAAAGCATTTTCATAAAAGGAGATTGTATTAAAAATATGTCATTCTTATGCCGAAAAAAAATTGCATTTTAATAACTTTTTCTTGTAATAATATTCTTAGAACAATTTTATAAGGATGATTTAATTCAACTGACACTAAATATATTTTTTAAAAACTTATCCGTTTACAAGCTTTTTCAAAATTACGGTTCCAAACAAAAAGTCGGTCACCTAATTTTTTTAAAAAAAATATTTTGAGCTAAAAATAAAATTGAGCGAAAAAAAAAATTCAAAAACAACTCCATTCAAAATAATCCCTCAAAAAATATAAGTTCAAAATCAAACCATACTGATAAATCACTTTAAAATAATAATAACTGATGAATCACTATAGGAACGTTTTATTTTTGAAGGAATGAGGAAACGCGATATTCAACTAAGAATCGCAGTGTTCTACATTCATCCTACATTACGAATTAATCCACAATATCATTCACTTCATTTCACAGCACGTAAACAATCATGCGACTAGATAATAAAAAGAAGAAGAAATATCTTCCATTATTCCTAAGCCTTGTTGCCAAAACTGATCACCTCTATATTTCCCCGTTCTCAATCAATAAAACGTATCCTTTCTATGTGCCTTTTCCACTTTCCCTTCTACGCTGTTAATACGGTATTAAGTTACGGCACAGACTTTATTGATCGAAAAAGAACTCCACATGGAAGAAAAGCGGATGTTTTTATTATTATTTATTTATTTTTATTTTTCCACCGAGATCAAGTTTGTTTTCTTTGCAGGGTGACGCACGCGCTATGCATGGCTTCTTAGAACACGCAAGTACTCAATTATTTAACTTAATGGCTGACTTATTGTGACTGGAGATAAGCATCTGAAAACGATCTTACTATGGGACAAAGCATTAGCATTTTGAATTGAAAAGTTGTTTTTGAATTTTTAGTATTTCTTGACCACTAAAAATATTCAATTTCTACTAAGTATAGATATGTATGCTAATATACAGAAGATGTAGAATGTTTTTTAATAAGTATTTTTTTTTTTTTTTTCGTATTCGGACGTTTAAAATAGTATTATTTAGAACATTAGAAAGTAAAAAAAAAAAAAAAAAAACAGTATTATTATTATATAGAAAACAAAAATTCTTTTTTTTTTTTCATTTATTTTGAAAAAATACATGACAAATTCAAGCTAAAATCAAAATATTACATTTTGATTGTCATTTCAATGCCTTTTACTTGGAGAAAATATAAACAGTTTTGCAGTGTTTTTAAATTTAAATTCGAATGTTTTCTTTTTTAAAAAAATCAATAATACATTGATTTTATGCGATACTTTTTTGAAATCAAATTACATTTGTAACGAAAAAATTAAAAGATTCCAATAACAACGAAAAATATAACATACACCATTAAAACAGCACCAATATCAAATTTTTTTCACAAAACTACAGTACGGCTATCATAACAAAATTTTTCGAATGTACAATTTTTTTAAAAAATAAAATGCTAATTAAAAATATATTTCTGCAATGGTGCACTATCTCCCATTTTTAAAAAATACTTTTATGCAGTATTATCAGATTAAAAATACGAATACATATAATGCCACAGAACAATAAAATAAAATGTTCAATTGTACGAAAAAAATTAACTTTGGAAAAAAAATCGTTTTCAAAATAAACATAACTAAAAAGATTATGATCATTTCAACAAATTTAAAAAAAAGACCTCAAATTTATTTTAATTTGAAAACTGAGTGTGTTTTTTCAATTCTCCGAGATAATTCAACAAATGAAACACGTATCGTACCTTTCAAAAACACAATAAAATAATTTCCTCTGCACACACAATTAGATCGCTTACGTAAAATAATTTATTCAAAGTACATGTACGCAAACGAGTTTTTCATCCGGTTTTATTAAGAAAGATTCATATTCTCGGAACACACACACAGAAACAACACCAATAAAAAAATAACGATTTAAAAAAAACCACAATCATTTGTGAAAAATCCAACACCCATCTACGTAAAGAAATGAGATCTAATAACCTTAAAAATGGAAGGGAAAAAAAATTTTGTATAAAAGATTTTTAAAAAAAAACGTACTGTACGGCCTTTTGACTACCAAAAAAACGGCAAAAAGAAAAATAATACTTCACTAACAGAGTCAGTTGCTATGAGTTTTATCCCAGAAAATTTTTTGAAAAAGCAGCGTCATTTATTTTTGTATTTCATTTTATCTCTTGATAGAAGGTACTTCTGATATTGTGTATGAAAAAGCAAGGCCCTCTTAGGCTCTATTTTTCCGTGGGTTACTAAAAGTTTTTTTTAACTTTATTTATTCATTATTGATTTCCTTTTGGCTCAAAGGCAAGGGTGGGTTGAAAAGAATAAAGATTTCTTTTTCAACAAAACACGGTATCAGATTCAGTCATCTTTGCACACCGCTCTGGTGGAAAGAGTTCTTTTAAGAAAGAAAGTTAATTTTCTATGAAGAAATCATTAATCGCTTCTACGAAAAATGAACAGAGAACATTCTTAAGTAGTAATCTGACAAGAATAATTACATTAAATAACAAAACAAGCTAATTTTTAATTCTGTTTTTTAAATGTGAATTTTAAAATTAAATCATAATATGTAATAGATTATCCAAGAATATTTAATTTTTAGATCATATATTTAATAAACTGTTCTATATTCTAACACTAAAAAATACAAAAGTTTCTTTTCCACATAATTTTAACGTACAATATTTATTTAACCCATTTTAACAAATTAATTTTTTAACCTTACATGTTCGCGAGCAAATAAACACAAATTTAATATTTAATCAAAATATTCAACAAGAATAATACTTAATATATTAAAGTGCAAATACAAAACAGAAAATTATCTGTCACGACACAATATATGAAATGCAATTAAGAATTACATTTTCATTTAGTTAGTACTTTGAAGCCATTAAATAACAGAAAATTTCCAAACACGAGCATGTTTAATTTCAGTAGCAACCGTTCCTAAGATTATTAAAACTCACTAGAAACTGCTAATTGAAAATTTATTACCTCCAGTCTTTATTAATTCACAAACAGCTAAAAATATAATTAACGCTAAGGCCGTATGTCGTAACATTAGTTCGTTCAAAAATGCGAGGTATTAAATACAAAATTAACTTTAATCTGCGAAATTTATTGAATTCTATGCACTCTACCCTGTATTTACACAAGCTTGGAAATACTTCAAAAATTAATTACACATTCATGCTCTTAGGAGGAAAACAGAACGCAAAGAAAACAATTCTAAAAAAGAAATGGCGAGAGTTATAAATTTTTAACACAGACAAAATGATAAAAGAATCATTATGGAAATGTTTAAATAATTTTCTCGGTAGAAATTTATTCATACATTTTTGACATTCATAACTTTTTTTTCGCGTATTTTGTATGGTAATGACAGGTAATTTATTGTTGGAAATATTACAGATAAAACCATTCTACTTTCGAATTTGAAAAAAAAGAACGAAAAAAAAAAAAACCAAACGATAGGAAACAACAGCAGCAAATAAGAACAAACATGGCGTCCACTTGTCTCTCTTTCGACCTAGCGGTTCAGGGTTTTGTGCTACAGCCGTTGGGACAGATGCATGAATAGCTGTATGGATGTCGTGAACAGAATAAATTTCTCTGGCTTGATACTAAACTAACACACCCATTGATAGATATGTATGTTGGCCTTGCGTATAGAAATTTTATCATTAGTATTATCTACCAGTAGAGAGAGATGATGTAATCATGATATATCTTTATTTGCGTCTGGCTCAAGTTATGAGTAACAGATGAGGATATAAACTTACAATGGCTCATTATGGAAGATTTTAATTATATTTTATAAGGAACTGCGCTCGCTTTCCTCCAGTAATTTATTTTGTTTCAAAAATACAAAGATATATGAATAAATTTGTTTAAAGACACATGCAAGCGAGCTGTTAAAGCAACTTCAAAAAAAAATTAAGATACATTTATTTGCGAAAGGCGATTGTTCAATATTTTTTTAATTCATTATTTTTGTTTATAAAATTGTTTAAATTTGATTTTATTTTAAAATAATTTATTTAATTCTACATATAGCCATTTCATTTAAATTCTAACTTCTAAATTACCCTTTTTTTATTTCTTTTAATGCCTTGCTTATTCCCAAACATTATTTTTTTTTAAATTACTAGCTGAAATGCCCGTTCTTCGCACGGGTTAAGTTTTAAAAACAAAAATTTATCTATTATAGAATTACAATATTTTTAGTGAGGGTAAAACCCTGTATAAAAAGTAGTATAACCAAAAGTTAAAAATATTTTTTTCAAAGCAAATATAAATAAAGATTACAGAAAAGTGATAGCAGTAGTGAGTTTCTGCTATGGGAACTATGGATGAAATAACCTGCAATAGATGACCTGAAAGAAAAAATTAATGATAAACTGATTCACTAAATGCTATCATAAATAAGAAATATTAGGAAGCCTTCAACTGAAAAAAAATTAAATTAGTCCTCATATAATACTATCCTCATATAATGCTATCTAACATCTCTGTAATACATCTAATATACAGTATTAGATGTAATTAAATACTAAAAGCCTTTAATTAGTATGAACTAAAATCAAAGTCTAAATAAAACAGGTCCCCGTTGAAATAGTTCAGAACAATCAACAGTTCTGAATTAAACAAATAATAAACCATGTTGCTAAAAAATTAATTATTGAAACCATACTTTTCTGAAACATTTCTATTAAAAATTATTATTATATTGCAAAGAGCAAAATAATGAGTACATAAATGAGTACATAATATATATATCCTATATGGACAGTATAAAATAAAATATGCATATGATCTCCAAGAAACTATGTGAGTAACAGATAATAAGAAACAACGTTAAACCATGATAGCACGAGACGTAAAATCATTTCAACTCTGAATTTTAAAGAAATCCAGAGGGAAATATGAGAAAATCTTTTCAAGGTTCAATCTTTTTTCTGTGCAAAAATTTTTACGATCACAAATGAAACAGTTTTCTGATTTGCAAGATTGCCAGTAGCAAAGTTAAGTCATGACGAAAAATCTGGTCAAAATGGAATTCCAAAGAAAATATGAGAATTATTTCAAGGTCACCTTATCATAGTTTCAGCAAATAGCTTTTTGTTAAATTTATGACTTTTTCTCATTTAAAACAAAGATGAATTCTTATCGGTCATAAGGACCATAAGGCAAAAAACAGCGACACGCAAAAAAAAACATGGTACATACTGGTTCCTCATAAATATGAAGCATTATCTTCACGATATTACCAACATGTTAAGAGCAATTAGTTTGAATTCAGTGTCATTTTCTAAAATATACAACATTTACCGTAATTTCGCACGTATAGTCCGCAGACACGATTTTATATAAAAAAATTTCAAAAATCGTCAGATAGTCCGCACCACCGGATAGTCCGCGGACTATACGTCCGAAATTACGTTATTTTAATACGGCAATATTAATGTATTTTAGAAACAAAGAACTAAGTATAAATAGAGAAAAGTACTTCCTTACTAATATACCTTCAGAAATAAAACGCTAAATACAAATAAAAAACAGTGCTTACTAATTAATCATATATTAATTAATCACACATTCTACTACATTAACGAAAACCTTCAAAGTCCGATTGATCGGTATCAGAATTAAACAGTTCTAATATATTTTCGGGAAGAGTGTCCGAAAGTTCATTTTCAGCATCACTATCTTCACTGTCAGTGATTTCCTCGCTTTCACTAACAATCCCGGCTTTTATAAATCCCGATCATCGACAGTTCACGACAGCGTGTTTTTTAAATTTCAACAATTTTAACCGTGAACAACCAGCGTATTATCCGCACTGGTGGATAGTCCGCAGCTTCAAAAATTTGCATTTTAAACACAGATAGTCCGCGGACTATACGCGCGAAATTACGGTATATGTAAAAATGTATACAATGCATGTGTATATATACAATCTGCATATGAACAGATTTTGTCAGAAGGAAAATTACTTTGATGAGCATTTAATCGCATCCATAGTTTCCGTGTTCATCCATAATTTTTCTAACATGTTTTTTTTTTGTGAACAAATGGACATGACAAAAAAAAAATTCTGGTAAGAAGTGAAGGTGCAGTTTCATTGATTGTAAAAAAAACAAAACCTTTGATATTTGTGTAATGAATAGGTAATCATGATCTATGATTCTGTTTACAAAAGGTCTCGCAAATTATTGTTTGGCTGAAAAATAGACTTTCGAGTCTTTGTATCACATAATCACTGTACCAACAATGATATGCAAGAAAAGGATAGTTCAGAAAAATAAAACTGTGACACTGAAATAGGAATTATAGCATCATTTAAATTAAAACGTTATCTAAAACAGAAAAAGTAAGCCTTAATTTTGATAAAATTGCCATAAACAGTTTTGAACAGCAAAAAAACACAACAGAAAATCTTAAATATTTAAAATTGAAATAAAAGAAACAAATAAATATAAAAGTAACCTTACACATAGTATAGAAATTATAATATTATATCAAACCAAAAGATAAATAAATTAAGATTTGATGAAACTACCATAAGCAAAATCTTATACGTGAATAGAAATTCTAACTTAAAATCACAATATTGACAATCTGTTGATCTCAATTAGTTTGAATTGTCATTTTCTTCACGTGCATTTGTCTACTTTTTTTTGTTACAATGGAAAAATATGGAATCTGCCAATTAAGGAAAAGGGTACTTATGTATTGGCGTTATCACAGCAAAATTTGCACCACAATATCAAAGTAACAGATTCTTATGTGTCTTATATGGAAAAAATCAAATTTTGGTGAAAAAAGAGAACTGGAAAACCAATGCATTTTCCAACTGTTATCTACTGTTATCAAATTAGTGTTGCCAATCGAAAAAATAAAATTTAGAAAAAACATTTTCTTAGGATGATTTTTTTCGAAAAACAACTGTAATTCCTCCACTAAGAGTTAAAAAAAAACGAATAAATACAACCATAAATAAGTATATTTACTATAAAATGTGTTAAAATTCCCCCCAAAACAGCTAGAAACATTAATTTTCGCAAAGTTAAGACTTGGCATGGCTGATGACGTCATATCTCCATTTAACTGAAACATCGCATAAAAATTGAATTTTAAAAAAATCTAAAGTGAATTTCGAAAAAAACTCTTCGAGGTTAATAGCATAACGACCTATAGCTTTTACATGCCAAGTTTCAAATTTCTGAGTTCCTGGATTTGGCCGGAACAGCTGAAACACACAAACTTTTCTCTGATTAGTACAGATTTAGCTGAAAAATCGCTTAAAAATTGAATTTTAAAAAAATCTAAAGCGAATTTCGAAAAAAACTCTTCGAGGTTAATAGCATAACAACCTATAGCTTCTACATGCCAAGTTTCATACTTCTGTATTGCTTAATTTCGCCGGTACAGCTGAAACACACACACACACACAAACTCTTTCTTTTATTAGTATAGATTAAAAGATCAGTTGTTATTTTAAAAATTTTACTGTAACTTTCAAATTCATAAAATATTAATTTTATATCTATATTGTTATGTATTTATTATTGATCATAATTTTAGCCATTTTATTTTTAAAAAAAGATTTTTTTTTTAAAAAAATAATATATGTTTCTTGTTTAACGCACAAAAAAGAATAGAATCCTTCTACAATACAAATATCTAGAAAAATATAAATGGAAAAAATTAACCAAGTAACATAACATCACTTCAAATGTAATTTAACTCTGTACACAGACAATTCAAGTGCATATTAGAAATAAAGTGGAAGTTAAATTTACATTAAAAATGACGCTGCAGCAAAATATATCTTTAAAGAATTATTAACAAGAAAAGAATACCAGAATGATGACTTTATCTAAAAGCGAACGTGACACCATAAAATAACTCCTCCGACGTCAAACAAAAAATATTTTAAAAAATGGCAACTATGTCAACACGCTCAGAATGTCTCACATGATAAAACAATGGTGGGGGGGGGGACATGGCGACAAAGAAAATACGCCAAAGAGAGCGATAATGAATCTTTCTAGTATCACCTATAATGACTGATTAGTTGTGTAATTTTAGAAAGATTATCAGAACAGGAAAAAACAGATTTTGTAGAAGATTATTTTTTTTCTCCCAATCGTAAATATGATTTTCCACGAAATTCTAAAACGTAAATTAAAATTCATTGGAAATTTTATTTCAGTTTATACATGTTTTTGACGACACATTAAACAAAACTAGAATTTTTTTTTTCAATTGTCTTATTTTGTTGAGAGATTATGATTACCATATTAAGACGGCAAATACATGAAAGTAATTTTCCTAATATATTTTTGCAAATGTTTTTCTTTCAGTGTTCTTTTGATTTGTTTTTACCTATCTAATTTTTCAAACGTATATTTTCATTTCACTTTAAAAATTAAGGACAAGGAATGTTAATTGTTTCACTCACAGAAAAAAATAACAGACCTTTATTTTTTTTAAAAAAATTGCTCTTTTATTTACTTCTTTTACATACATTTTCTCCCCCATAAATTGCGAAACTTAAATCAAAGGACAATATCACCCATTTCTAATTTTTTAGTTTAAGCCTGCCTGATAAAATACTTGGAAATAATGTAATCAAATAGGAAAACAGGATTTTGGACATATTATAGCATTTAAATGAAAAATTTAATTTTTGACATTAATAATCGAAAAATTTCATGATTATGGTATTTATTTCATTTTTTATGTCCAAACAAAACAAAATAGAAAGAAAGCAACAAATAAACTAATATTTCAATTTTAACAATTATTTAAAAGCTATAAACATATTTAACTGTTTTTCTTTAATTTTTTTAATAAATCTGTTTGTGCAATCATATTTATTGTGATGCAACAAAATACTTTAAAACATTCAGTTGTAAAAATTTACAATAATAATATAAGTTGATGAAACGAAAACATGATCATTATTCCAAGTTAATTTATCAAAACAAATACATTACAAAAGAAGGGGGGAATTCCTCAATATAATCTTATCTAAAAAATTATTACGTGTTTACCATCCGAATAATTTTCAAGAACATGCCAATTAACATTTAACATAAAGATTAAAAGATTTTTATCATATATTTAAAAAAAACGCACTTTCACAATGCACGATAATTCAATATTTTACCAATTAAATAACTTCAATTACATCAGCTCCTGTTTTCCATATTTAAAACTGTAATTAAGCAAATTAAATTTAAAATAAATGTGATTTCAATTTAAAAGCTTGTTAACACTCAAACACCGCCATAACATGCGCATATTTTTTAAAAAAATGATACTTCCAGTTTTCAAATATGAATCAAATAGTGTAATTAAAATTAAAATAATAATATGTATACATTTCTTAATTACAAAAACCTTAATCTAACTCAAACTCTCCAAAAACATCCCGAGGCAATAAAGAATCGAGATACACACACAAAAAGGATTTTTAGAACACATAAGTACCCTACTCTCTCAACTGATGAAAGAATTAATAGGGATAGTACATTCTCCGACAAGCAAATGCCTGCTAATTGATTTACTTGCTGGGGGCAAATAACAACAACGAAACCTATCTGCAGTTGAAGTTAAAAACGGCTCAAATAATAACAAAAATAACGACGAAAAGATTTTTGAAGACAGGAATTTTTTTTAAAAAAAAGGAAGCCATAGAGAAAGAAGAAAAAAATGGCTCAGAAAGAAATTTTCCTACTTCGCTTAACAAATTAGATTACAGTAGCGCTTCACTAGAGATAGGCTGAAGGTGTAATCTTAAAACTATGTTTAGTATTTTATACTTCGGGAGGGAAACCTGATGAAATTCCCTTCTTAGTGTTGTTTTTTCCCCTTTTAGCTTGGTTTTCATTCCGGTTCGATGAGAATTTGTTAAATGCAAAAAAGAGAAAATGTAGTTTTCGAGATTAAAATCGTTTGCATGTTCTCGGATTGTTTGTTTTTCATTTCTGGATTAATTAATTCGCCTTATTTAACTGTTATGAAAGAGAAATGAAACTTAATTTAAGGGATCATTAATATTTTCTCAATTAAAATAAAGCTTATGATATGTAATAGATTTTTTCTTTTTATTTGTTTGAAATTTGAACATAAATTACATCAAAAACAACCCCCCCCCCCCTCATTAGGGCTGGAACGCTTCATTTTAAAAACACAAAAACTGTCTTAAAAAAATCCAATTTAAAAAATTTTTTTACAAAATTTGGAAACATTTAAAAATTTAGAAAATAAATGAATGAAGATGTGATTATGTTTATTGTAAATAAATTGTCTTTCCTCTACAAAATGAAGAGAATTTATTTGAAAATAAATTTCATTTTTTGAATGAAACCTTAATATTTTTCATTAACTTTGTTTCGTAAAAAAAAACAAAAAAAAAACACACATCTGAGGGACGGGGGACTTTATTAAAATTAAATTTAATAGTTCAACGTCACAAATAATCATTTATCATTTAGAATCCATAATCCAGAAAACTTTTACACATAAACTATTCTTTTTTCTTTTTTTTCAACAGATGTTAAATTTTAGTTATTGTTCTAAATTCTATAATTATATTTCAATCACATATCAGTGACATAATTTTAATTTTTACAAAAAAATTTAATCAATTAACTTTTTTCTCTTTTTAAAAATTAAAGCAGTGATCTTCAAACTTTATCGACTCACGAAACCCTCAGAACTGTACGATGCGTTTTCGGGGTACCACATTCCACTCTCAAAAAAACATATAATAGAATATTTAAAGCAGATGAACATGCTATAGTTATTTTAAAGACAATTTAAAAAGTATTTTATTTGTTATTAAAACTTTAATCTAATTTACTTATTAATAACATTAATTTTTGCTCCAAGAGTCTTAACTTCGTAGAGAATGTGAATCTATTTTGCATGCACATTTATAATTTTCTCTTCGAATTTTTGTTTTGATTCGTGGATCCTGAATATGCCTGATGGAACCCAAGGGTTCCGATGAACACAGTTTGAAGACACTGAAATTAAAAAGGCCTTATCCAAAAATGGAAAAAAATAAATAATTTTAATCTGAATTTTTCCCCATCAGTTTAAAATAATCAACTCGAACAACAATATTCCATTATAATGTGACACTATTGTAAACTGTGTAACTCTGAAAAAGGACATGTCCCCTTCTTTCCCCAATGTCACAGAAGAAAAAAATTTTCTGGAACATGCAATAGAAATTAAAACAATTTTTTTCTTTAAAACAAAACTGACGAATTTCCTAAAATAAATTCCAAAACAGTCCCAGAAACTTCCTATTACGCCATTTTATCACTTCCTTTAAAAATTGAGAAACACCCTTCTCCGATTCAAAACATAGTTCATCTAGTTAAATCATCAATAACCTCATTTTTGAAGAACAAGTTACACTCAAACAATCTCATGAATAGCAAGAAACTTAACGCACGAACGGTTCTTCCTAAAATAAAAAGACAAGAGAGAAATTATTCCCGCTTATTCTGAGAAGAAAAGCTTTTACTTCTATCATTACATGACAAAAAAGATGCAATTATCCTGAACTGAATTTCATTTAAGTGAATTTGAAACTAATCTGTTTCTATTAGATGGTTGGGTTTTTTTTTTTTTTTTTTTCTTCCCCAGTTCCATTCACACTTGGGTCGATATTAATTGGAATTACTATTTTTTGTAACTAATTCGCAAGTACATAATAAAAAATTTTAATTTATTAAAAATTTTTAAAAAATTACGTTATTAGTTGATTTGTGTTTACATAATAGCAAATTCGAAAAATAATCAACATGAAGATGCGAAATTAGTGATTAATAATTATCTTCTTTTGATGAAACATTTATGTTTCAAACAACTTCGAAATTCATAAAAAAATCTTTTAAAATTTTGATACTTTTCCATTTCGCCGGCGCAGGCGATGCAGTCGCCAAAAACGATACGACCCATGCCAAATGGAATATTTTCAATTGAACGAAATAAAAAAAATTCAAACATCAAAATGCTAATTTCTCCGAAGGAAAAAATTTTAAGAACCAACATTTATTAACATCTTTTTATGAGTATATTGTCAGTTGTTGTCGCCTTGGCGATTTTTACGCAAAAAAAAAAAAATCGAAAAGTAAACCTAAATTTCAAAAATTACTATATTATTTTTTAAATCACAAACTTATAAAAAAAAAAAACGAAATACAGGAACTGATGTGTAACTAACTTTTTCCATTTTCATTTAAAATACCACCAAACTACACATTCCATCTATTAAATACACGAACGCTCCTTTAACAAAATAAGAATTTTACCCCGAGACAAAACAAAATACTTTAAATTTAAACTCGAAACAAGCATTTTATACATTTTGAGAACCGTAATTCAACAATCAATGACTTCCTTCCGAATATATTCCATTATTTGCGAAGAAATGAACTAAAAGTGGAAACCTGAAAGGAATAAATACTCTAAAAGCCCCACTACTTTATTCAAACAAATTGTTCCACCGGTTTAAACAACTCAATACACGCTACAGTAAGTATTGAAGAGATATCAATCAATAAAAGCTCTTTCAACCCAGTAGTGGATTTACTTCGTGCTAGGCCCATAGATGGCGCTATAAGTCATTCTTCCAACGTACAAAAAGGGTGCATACAGTAAAGAATAAATTACACGTGCTGTAACAATTCTATTTCCATATTAATGAGATAAATCTCTCATTCGCCAAAATGAATTATTTAAATTGTTTATTATATTTAAATATTTTTTGGGCTTGTGAGAAAGCTGTTTGCTTTGAGAATATTATATTATTATAAATGTAGTTGAGTTTCACATTTTTGAAATATTTGAACAAAAATTTTTTTCTTGCACGCAATAGAATTTTCTTCTCTTTTCCCCCTCCCCCATACATAAACGAATTATGATTACAAATTATTAAACACCGTAGAATCAGAATTCTTTGTTCGCTATTATCGTTACGAAATTGCAATAAAAATAATACAATTGAAAACATTCCAGTGGTTTTGATTAAGTAAAAATTCTTTAAAAAACTGAAAGTATGATTTAATGTACAAAGCGATCAAAAACCTGCAATTTAATCAAAATAAAAAGCATTACGAAACATCAAATAAAAATCGCAAAATAATTTTTGAAAAAATTTCTAAAAAATTTCCATTTCTCGGAAAATGTGCATATTCTCAAGGGAACCAGCTGGGGAAAAAATTACCTGTTACTTAAAAATTCAAAGAATTTAATCAAACCATCCGATTTTTCACCTAAAAACCTCAATATCACATCCGTTTCAAAATAAATTCAAAGTACCAACCACACCATCAAAATAATAAAATATGTACAAGAATTTCTTAAATGTCTTTTTCCTGCTAACCAAATTAAGCAATAAAAATGTTTCAATAATTCCAGAAACACAGCTTCCAAAACAAATTTTCCATCAACTTCTTCTAAAAAAGGATAAAGAAGGGGGGGGGGAGAAAAAATATAAAAATGTGGACGGAATAAGAACATACATTCAGAATAGGTAATGACGTGGATAAATTCTAGATAGCTGATTGGACAACAGCTGGTTGTTTGGAAATCAGCTAAATCACTGAGTCATGGGCAGAATCAATGGCGCGAAAATAGATAATAGGTTACCACACATTCGCCACGCTTCACAGACGTACAGTAGAATAGTGAAACATACAAACCAGAAAAAGAATAAAAAAACAACTAACGGAACATCTGAAATGTCGCTTAGAGAAACGTGAAGACGACTTTTAGCTAGCTCTTTGTTTATAAAAGCAATTGATAACAATGCGTTCGGTATTGTTTGGAAAGAATAAATGTGTTGCCAGTGACGAAAGAATAAAATAATTTCCGTGAAGAATTTTATCTATTTTTAAATTGTACAGGTAATCTCGATTGTGTTACCACAAATTACAACGCGAAAATGAAATAAAAAGATGTTATTCATAGTCATACACAATAATCAAACATTTAAATTAACTTTTTGAATAATAATAAATAAATACTGTAATATTTAAATAATTAAAACATACCACAAACAAATGGAATGAATTTATTTGACACGTTCAAGTAAAAACAGACGACTCGGAACAAAAGAATTATTCGAAATTTTATTCCATAGAGCTCGAAATGTCATTAAAATAATTCTGAGGAATAATAAAAAGAAATTTTTTTTTAGAATTATTTAAATATTTTTCAAAAAATATTCAGAACAAGATTGTTTAAAACAACTACAATTGAACTAATAAAATAAAATAAATGGAATTTTATTTGATACGTTGAAGTAAAAAACAGAGGATTCGGAACAAAAGAATTATTCAACAGAGCTCTAAACATCATCAAAATTATTCTAGGAAATAAAAAATATATTTTTTTAAAAAAAATTATTTAAATATCTTCCAAAAAATATTATTTAAGACAAAATTGTTTAAAACATTTTCAGTTGAACGAACAAAATTTCACCAAAATTGTTTAAAATAGGATTTTAGAGAAACGAATACAAACGATAATTCTCTTTCCACAGAAAGTTCAACGTCACAATCGATTAACAATAGAACATTTCATGATTCAACTGAAAAGCCATTCAATTATAATTTAAATCATTTTAAACGTATAGAAATGTTATTCGAAATAAATCTAATGCTATTAAGGATAATACGAACATTCATTTCACATTAAGAATAAATAAACATAATTCAATTTACATTTTAGGAAAAATAAATCAAGAAAATGGATAGTTTTAAATGATGTCAAATTGTGATTACATTATACAAGTCGACAAAAAAATATAATAGTATTAGATATAATAATAAAAAATAAATTCATATAATGTATACAGTGAATTATGTAGTCAAATATTATACCATCAATGTCATGAAAATACAGACTGCAATGTCATTAAGCCTTCATCTTCGCAAGTATGAATGGCATTACGCCAAGGAGAACATTTTTCAATTGACGGGAGATAAAAATGTCGATAAAATAGCAAAACTTAAAAAAAATAATAATAATAATAATAATGATTCTCTTACGTAAAGTCAAATAAGTAGTTTGTGAACGGTAAGTTTATTGAATATACAACTAATATGTTTTCCAACTTCAATCAGCCATTTTTATATTTATCTTCCTGTTTTATACAAATATTATTTAGCAAAATCAAATATACAGACAGATATGATTGGAACCATGGATTTTGCAGGAATAATCGAATATTGCATTAAAAATAATTTTCACATTTCAGACGTCTGACAACGTTTGGAATCGTGATTTTGAAAAAGCATATAAATAAATGATATTTTTATATTTAGGGTCAGTTGAATTAGAATATACATATAAAATTAAATTACGAAATATTATTACGATAAAAAATTATTTAAATGCAATTTTTAGTCAAAAATTGAAAAAATAATGACATGTTTTCACAGCGTTCTCCTTTTATGGAAAATGTTTCAATAATAATAATATTCCGTACCGGGTTTGAACTTAGATTTATAGAAAATTCACATTATTTTCAGAATTAGGATTAACTGAAATAATAACAAGTGTTTTTTGTAAAAATTTCTCAACCCTGGAACGTAAGTCCTATATAGGCAAATTATTTTAGAAGCATTATTCATAAAAGAATATTTTGAAAATACGTCCTTCTCTCTTCTTTTGCCACAAAACAGCAATTAAATAGTTTGTAGCTGCAATTAAAAGTTAAGTAAATAGTTTTGATAAAAATGTTTCGTTAATTCTTGCCATATAACAAAATTTGCAATAAAAACTACGACAAAGGAATCAAAATATTTATAGTTACTATTTACGTTTAAAAGATTTTCATATAACTATTATTTCTTAATGCTATAGATAATTAAACTACATTATATACGAACATTTTTTTACTCACCAAGCAATTATATAATTTAATATTATTTTAGCAAATAAATATTATAAAGATAATTAAAACTGCATGACATGAATAAATACATATGAAACATTACAAACAACTATATTCTTTTTACATACAGAACACTGAAAAAAATAATTTCCACAGCGTAAACACATAATGCAAACGATTTCATTCAATATTGCCCTAACAAATAATGAAAATGAATAATTTGCGCTGCAATGCATAGAATACAGTAAAAGATATAAAAAAAATAATAAATAAACATTATAAGATGAAATAAATGGGAAATACGTATTTCTGAAAGTGAAACTATTTTATTTATCAACATTTTATATCGATCTTCTATTAAAAAAAATATCGACACACTTCACAACTCCGTCGTTTTCTTTTAAGAGCGTCGTCTGCTATAGTCACGCTGGAAGGAAATAGTTCACATACATTATGTATTACGCTTCCCTAGATTTTTCTACCGCCTTTTATTTTATTTTTTTACCCTGCTGAATTTCCCGCAAAAGAGCAATTCCGTATTCGTTTCCCTATCCACTTGGGTTGAGCGTTCGATTTTTTTCTTTCTCTCTCTCTCTCTCCCACCCAAATGATTCTATACCAGAATTAGATGTTCGGATATTCTTTGGAGAGAAAATAGGATTTTTCCCCCCTATTTTCCTATAGTCTCTATCTTTTAATATCTTAAAAATATGTTTAATTACAAAGTTGTTTTCATCAAGAGAATAATAAAATTGCACGTTCACAAATGTTCAGTAATCTGAGCATAAACGATTTCTCGAGGGCGCTCGAAATATTTAATTTACATACCTTCAGTAATTATATCATATGCAATGTTCATATATGTTTGAAGTAGAAAACAAACATGAAATCAAATACATCGTTTGCAGGAAAACATACAAAGTGCAATATTCAAATAAGCATTTTTCTGTGTTTCTAAAATTCAACAATGGAACAACATTGCACATTTATTTCCTTAATTATTATACAAATGCGTTTCATTTTTGGCGGTAAAAAAGAATAATACTACAGAACATGTAGTGTTCAAAATTAATTTTGGTTAATATTCGAAAACATCATTTTCGAATTCGCGCGAATTTCATTGTTGAAAAAAATAATGAATTTCTTCTTCCAGGAAGTTGATAACACACCAGCATTTTAAAGATCTGTAATTAATGGTTTAAAGAAAAATACACACAAAGGCAATTTCTGAGAAGTTAAAACGGGTATTAAATAAAAATAAATTACAATAGAATTAAGAATGGGAAGAAAATGCTACCCATTGTTCCAATGGAATGAAATAAGGTTGCTACAAAGAATGAAAGAACATCTCATTTTCCTTATTCAATATGATAATTAAAAGAAATGGGGGGGGGATCATGTAAAATGTAGACACAAATGTACATGACATGAATTATAATACAACATTTATCGCACAATGATTAATTTTACAAAGAACGTTTATTCTGAATTATTCATTCAGTTAAAAACCAGAATTTTTTCAAAACCAAATTACCTACGATAACTTGAAAAGCTACTTATCGCGCATATACAATACTTTTATTGCTTACATAATTAAGAACGCATTTAATAACAACAAAAGTGTAGGAAATTATATTGTATTATTTATAGCGTTTACAGGGTTTAATACCAAATGTTAAGACTTTTTCAGCAACTTAATAATAAAATCGATTTTCAAAACAAATTTTTAATGAAATTCTTAGGTGAGATTAATGGAAACATAATGGATCATGTGATTCAACTCACTGAAATTGCATATAACATTATAAATACTAAATTTATAAATATATAAAGAAAATATGTTGGATATAAAATAACATTATACAATACACAATGAAAGATAGAGGTATATCGAATTTATTTTTTTGTCTTCAAATACAATTATTGAAAAATAAATTTTAATATAACACATGCATAAAATTTAATTACAAACAAATTTTTTAACCGACGATTCACCCCCCCCTTCCCATTTTTTTTCTCTCACATTTTTATTTATATATATATATATATATATATATAAATACGGAATGTGGCAATGGACAACTTATGGAACAAATACAAATAAAAATTTTCAACATTGTTAATTCTTAAAATTTTACAAATGAATATAAATTATTCCTTTATAATGTATTTAATTAAGCTTAAACATTTCTTTTTAACGACCAATAAAAAAAATTTCTAATTTTTTTTTCGAAAATGACTCATTAAAAAAAGAAATAAACATTAGGTATTTTCTATTTTTCTTCTGAACTTCCTGTAATATATATATATATAATAATCTAAATTTTTTTTTCTCCTCAATATTCGCTATGATTTAATTGCATCAAACAGGATTTTTTAAATTAAATTAAGAATAGTTTATTCGATTTTTTTTTCTGTGTGCCCATCTTTGACGATTTCCCAGTTCAAAAAATATTCTTTTCCGTTTTTAAACAAATTAGATGCACAAATATAAAATGTCTTCATAAAATTTAATTTCCATTCAATTTATAAAACAGTATCACACTACCTTCAATGCAACTTATACCTCAAGAATAATTATTTGAATTAACTGAAAATGTCGGCACATGTTTATGTATAACCACAGTTCATTGAGATAACAGTGGTCATATACATATGTATTGAATATTATTAATCAAAAATAAGCAAATGTTTAATAAATCTGGATTTTTTTTTTTTAAATTAACTAAATTTTTCTCCTCGAATTTTTTAAAGGGTTGTCTTTTTATATTTAAATCTTTCTCTAAACCTGAATTTGTTGTTTGTTCACTTCACATATATTAAAAACAAAATATAATTATTAATTCTAAACGTAAAACATATAACCAATAAAAATGACCTCTTGAAACAAATCAAAAACATTTAATAATGTTTAATCTTTGTTTATTATAATAATTTTAATGATTAATTAATGATCTAAAAATAACTATACATCGTACATCTTACACAAAAACTTCGATTTCAAATTAATCACTGAAAACATGTTTAAAAAACAATCAAAAAATATACATAAATTATGCGATTTTAACTGTCATTTTAAACAAAATTCCCATTTGAATATTCACAGAAGCTTTCAAATCACTAACGCGAGGTTCTCTTTAGAACTTCGAAGATCTAATCTCCCTAAAATCGGCGGGAAATCCCTTTATCTCAGCGATCTGATCTTTGGGTCATAATTGGATTCAAGCATGTCCACGAACGTGACGCATTAACACAACACGAGACGCCGGAAACAATCAAAAATTTGCGCAGAAACAATAACACCCCCAGGGCAGCAAAAGCATTAACGTATCCAAAAGAAATCCAACAGGTTCTGCAACAGTAAACTTCCAAAATCACAAAAGCTGCTACAACTTGTTCGCGTGTATTAATTCTCTAGCTGAAAGCATGGATTGTAGGAGCTAATCGCTTGACCTTAACTTGCAAGGTTGGGCAATTGGTGTTCTTAATATGGTGATATCCATTTTGGCAAGGTGGGGAGACATTAGAATTGTGTTGCTTTAGAACTACATTGAGACTTGATAATAAATTGAATGTGAATATAGATTTACCGTATTTTTTGGAATCTAAGCCACCATCGATTCTATGCCGCACCCCAAATTATCAACATTTTGTGAGAAAAAAATGGGGTAAAAAGGTTTACCGATAACTACGAAATTAAAAAAAATAAGGAAATGAAAACTAATAAGAAGTGAATAATTAATTATACCAACATTTAAAACTTTCAAACACGTACATGAACCTGCAATTGTTCTAACCATCAAAGTACGATGTTCAATTTTCCCCATCGATTCTAAGCTGCGCCCGAATTTTAGTAGCATTACCACTGGAAAAAAATGCAGTTTAGATTCGAAGAAATACGGTAATTGTTCAAAATAAAACAAAATATTATGCAAGTATTTTTTCTCTCTCATTTCGAATTGTACATGTAACACATTTAAAAACAAATCAGATAGGCTGAATGGAGGATATTTATCAAAAATGCGTAACCTTGTCTGCATTATTTCACCTATCTAAGACACCTCAGTTATTATTATCTCAAAAAGTTGAGAGGTTTCAATGTATAAAGAGTTATTTTTCTTCTATTTTATCATTACTCTCTTAAAAGTGATAAATATCGTTCTTAGGTCAGAACTTTTTTATCGAACATGTTCGAAAAACACGAAAAAATATTAAAATGCATTTAAATCTCCCAAGGTTATCGAACATGTTCGAAAAACACGAAAAAATATTAAAATGCATTTAAATCTCCCAAGGTTAAACTAAATTTAAGCTAGGTTGTTGGTGCGTTGTGAAAATGCTCATTTAGAATATTATTTCAAGAATTCTTGTTTATCAAAATACAGTTCAGCAGTAAATGACTTTTTAACATCAAACTCTTCATAGAGAAAAAAATATGTGTGAATCAATATTTACTACACAAAATAATATAAAAGAGTGAAAGTGACACTAAAAAGAACTTCCTGAATATCAAAATATCTTTCAACAAGCCGAGAACGATCGGTTGGCATGGAAACAAGATAAAAAAAATGCCCAATGATTTAGCGTTGCCAATTATTTATCGTTTCGAAATGAAATACGAATACAACTTTTGAAAATTGATATCTTTATCTTGAATGGAAAATATACATTTCAAGTAGAATACATGCAGGTATCTAAAATCTTCGACAAAAACTTCATAGTTATTAAAAGATGTCCACATTAGGAGCAGCGCATTTATAAGAACATTCCATCATCGCGATATTCATTAAAAGACGGAATCCATCGTTTTAATGTACCAAGTCAATAACGGAACAAAGTGAATAAATGCCATACACGTGTGCAAAGTTACAATCACTAATTGGCGACCGAGTCGCAATCCAAAAGAGCTACACATAATAAAGTTACATTTAGACAATTAATAATTCGAAAGGACGACGCCATTTTGAATGATTACAAGTGGAGCAATTCAATCGAAATAAAGTCGTATAAATAAAGCGTCAGAGATGATTAATAATGCAATGTACGAAAAGTTTAGTAGCTCTACTTGCATGAAATCACTTATTTAAATAAATTGATAATTATATTGTACTCATATTTAATAATTAAATTGTTCTAGAACTCATTTCCATTTATATCACTCTGCCTGAAAAAAAGAACACCAAAAATACAAGAAATGGACATTAAAAGTTAGTAGTTCTGTCGTCAAAAGGAAAGAAATATGTATATACATTTCGTAATCCTCTATTCAACACCACATCAAGTAATATAATATATTCCAAATTCATTTAAATTCATAGTAAAAGTATTACATTTGTGAAGGTAATCATGGCAGCTGATCACTTTGTAAAACGATTATTTCTATTTATTTTTAATAAATTATAGAAAGTCAGGTTCTTCAGTTTGCAGAAAAGTAACCTTGAAATAAAGATAGGGTGAAAATATTATGACGTTACACACAAGTGACATTTCTTAGTTTTTTTTCTTACACATTTTTATCCGCAGCAAAAAAGATCCCCTTAAAGAGAAAAATATGCACAGTATTACACAATCAAAAAAAAAAAATGTATACTCAAGTTTTTTCACATATATTTTTTTTATAATTATGTTTATGATAAATTATTTTTATAGAAATACTATCAAATCATGATTTTTTTTTTAAATGAGAACAATTTGATATGAATTAGTTCTTCGGACAACATATGAGACTGAATAATTTTCTTTAAATTAATCTATATGTGTATAAAAAATAATAATATAAAAATATGGGGTAGAAATCATTTTAAAAGTTTCATAACAAAATTCATAGTACAATCATATTTTTTTTAAAAAAATTATTTAACTATAATAATAAATAAATATCTTGCATACTTAAAAACTGCCATTTTTAATTTTGACAAAGATCTTTTATATCGCTTATTTAGTTAATTATGTTCAGATCAATAATTATTTATAATAGCAATATATTCAAAAGGAAAATTTAGATTCAAATATAACTAAAATTAAAACTCGCATATCGATTTTTCTTCATTAAAAAAATATTTGTAAATACACTAAATTTTTGCGAAACGTAAAATTTTTTTTGGAAAGATTTTTTTTCCAAATTTAAAACTATAAAAATTAATTTAGTCAAGAATTTTAACAAAAGAAAAATTATTTATTTAAATTAAATTTTAACAAAAGAATATGAAAAAAACGATTTTTTTTTACACGTTTTTTTTTTTCAAAGTTCAAAGTAAGAGGAAAATTTAATTAAAAAATAACATAAAAATATAAATATTTAATTTTAAAAATAACAAAATTTCATTTCAAATTCAAGACTTTTAATACTAGATCCAATAATTAGATTAAAGCACGTTCTCTTAAATTAACAACTCAAAAAACTATATTCCAAATTAAAAACAATTTTATGCAGCCCATTACAGTTTAGCAAGCAGCAAGTGCACTTATGAACGCCTAAAAATAAAATGATTTTTTACTCTATTCAACTTGCTCTAACATGCACTTGGTAGCTTTATTTTTCTTTTCTTTTTTTAATACGTTTTTATATCCTTCTCTCTCACCGTCCTTACATATTACATGAACACAATAGGAAAAGCTCCCGATATTAGGTCACACAGCTTGGCATTCAACTCACCCTCCCCTTCTCTTCACTTCATTTTTTTTCTTTTTTTCTTTCATCTTTCTTTTTATTCCGGTGGAATCAAGGTTAAAAATGAGAAACCGGTCGGTAACTTGGCTTTGAATTGACGCCAAACGATAAAATCCTCTCTTTTGAACAACAGGAATAAAATTAAAAAAAGAGCTTTTTGCTGATTTCGAATATCCTCCATTTTGGCCAACAAACCTAGATTAGTCATAGAAATAAAATTATACACATCTATGTTATTGTTTTTTTTTACCGAAGGACAATTGAAAAGGATGTGAAATGTGATTAAATGTAACGAAAAATGGAATAGTTTTAAAGTATTTTCAGGCGTCTTCAGAATAAATTCGAATTGTGGCCCATGAATTATGCAGTAGTCCGATAAAGCGGGTAATTATTCCAACTTCGTATTTAAGAAAAGTTGAGGGGAAAAAACGAATTCCAGAATAAACAAAAAATAAATAATTAAATATACGGGTGACAGTACCAATCCTTTATTTTTCCTTCTTTTTTATTTGTTTTTATTCATGCGGGTTCATAATCCCCAATAAGAGACATCTGTTCTTTATCATAAATAAAACAGAACATCTTTATGAAAACTCTTATTGATTTTTTTCTTTATCCTTTTCTTAACCCTTATATATATTTCCGTTACAAAGCAATAAAAATTTGATAAATTAATTTATGATGACAAATCATGCTTTAAAGTAACACAATTTGTTTCTCTGAAATTCTAAAAAAAATATTCAATGCGATTGAAATTACAAATATTACAGCAAAAATTCAAAAATACGATTCAAGCATTCATAATAAGGGAATTTAAACAATTATGATGTAAAAACTTTAACTAAGTATAAGTTTTATAAAACATATTTTCTTAACAACGCATTACTTCTCGTTTGGATCTGAAAGACAGCTACATAAATATGAGAAATATAGATAAAGTTCACAAAAATTAAAATTTAAAGATTTTGTAAAGCAAAATCTTATCTGAAACTTATAAATTTTCATACTTTAATTGCGGCATCACAAACCAACTGGTGGCGAGTGACGCCAACTGCTTGGATTTATTTATATTATTTTTTATAAAGCTGCTCATAAAAGTGATTTTCAAATAAAAAATTCTATTTCTGAGTTTGAAACAATTAAATTAATCCAGATCAGGATCTGACATTGCAAATAATTATACAGAACAAAAATTCGACAAATACATAATTGAAAAATGACGAAATTCATCGAAATATTCAAATATATAAGTGTCATAAGTTCACCAAAACCATTGCGCAGCTCTGTAATGATTAGATATTTTTATACATATTGATTCTAACTGGGATATCGAGTCAAACATGTTTGTTTATAAACCACATTCGAATGACCGATTAAAAGATTTTAAAGACAACAAAGTCCATTAAATAAACCACCAATAGCAAAATATAAGCATTCGCATATTGACGTTGATAGATAAGGTATCAGTAAATGATTAGTTGATTTGGCCATTTTATCAAAACTTGAGCAGGAAAAAAAGGATGAATACAAATTTAAGATAAAATATCTTCTGATATATATATATATATATAAAAAAAATAAAAATAAAATTAAAAAAAAAACGTTCACAAGTGTTTGTTCTTTGTTTTTTAAAAGAATGAAAATATCTAATCAATTGAAAAATTGATTCTTAAAAATTGTATTCCAAAACACGATTTTTGTTAATTTTACGTTTAACGCAATGAATTTTTTTTTTATGGTACTATCCTACAAAAATAATTTGGATTTTTTTCTAAAAAAGGTTTTTAGACAAAAATTGGTACAATGGATGATTGAATATATAAGTATTTCAGAAAATAATTCTTGAGCAATCGTTTCTGTGATTATCAACGCAACAATTACATAACCATAAACAAACAACCAATTACCAAATCAGAATAAAATATTTGAATAATGAGAAGCAGAATTTTAAACTATAATACACCTTTACACAATTTTCCTTACGTCATTGTCATGCATCGATAGTAAACATTTAAAAATCATACATTTCATTTATAAATTCAATTCAGATTGAGAATTAATTTTAAAAAAACAAATAAGAGGAAAAATCAATTTTTTAAAAGATATTAGTGTAAATAGTATTTCTATTCACACAAAAACAATTTAAACTAAATGAAAACGTATTTCTACGAGGAAGCAAAAGAAATGATAAAGTCAGAAAGTCAAGTCAAAATTCAATCAATGTTGCCCTTTTATTGTTATTGTTTCAGTATGAACTGTCATTCTTTTGACTCTCACGAATATTCTGAGGAAAATAAGCACAAAAAAAAAGACTGCTTGGCAGAACTTTTTCAGCTCCCCGAAGCATTCAGAAATAATAATTGAAAAAGGTACATTTCCTAACAAGAGATACTGCCATCCTTATTTACCGGACAAAGAAAAGAAACAATTTAATAGGAAAAGGAGGAAAATAAATAATCAAACCAGAAACTTTTTTTTTATTTATTTATTCCTCTCAAAATGGCAACCCTCCAAGAAATGCATTCAGAAGACTGTCAAAATACGAAGTTTATCGCTTAGACACTGCCAAGCGATTAAACAAAAAGTTTTTTTACGCTGAGAGCACCTATGCTAACATGTTTACATTTGCTGCCGGATATCCGTACGGTTGCAGATAGGAACATGCTAATCAGTTGGCGATTAAATGGAATAAGGCAATTATTTTTATCAAGCTATTTTTGGAGCATAATTCTGCGTCTTTTGAATGTACAAATTTCCGCATAAGGATATGAAAATTACATTGGGAAATATTAATGATAAACCCTCAATTACCGAGGCAAAAGTTCTTACAGCTTGATAATAAATAAATTATTTATATCTGATGTTTACAAAATTTGATTAAATATTTAAAAGATAATATATTATGTGTGCTTCATGTTCTATTTCATACATGAACAATTTTTTCAAATTGCTCCTAGTAAGTAAATCATAATTATTGTGAGTTTTAAGTCCAATTTGTTTCGTTGTCAAATTATTCTGGGTAAAGTAATGAGTAGGAAGAACACGTGATTGCATTTATCATGTGATCATCCTGAATTTACTTCATTCGAATTCAGTTTATTCAATATCCAAATGGCAGCTGCTACGTATTTTTTGAATATATATTTTGATTAAACCAATAATTTATTCACAATCGAGTGCATTATCTTTTAAAAAATTTACCTATAAAATATTACTCAATATTATACTTCAAAATGTTATTTTTAAATGATAGAGGTAGACCTTATTTTTGGATGGAAAAAAATACTAAATTAGCCTACTCAGAAAAGAAAAAAGAAACACTTCAAAAACAAAATTAAATTCTAATAGTAAAAAAAATGAACGAAATCGTTCCCTCGAAACAGTTTTTCCGAATATTTATTCGAAATTGTCCGAAAATAAAATTCAGTAGCAACACTAAACCGTTCCGATTATTAAGAATAGCGTTAAATGGACCTATCTAAAAATGCACAGCTGTCCAAAGCGTAAACACAAAGGAAATACTTGAGAAGAATGGTCGTAATAAATATTCAGCTGGCGTTCTATAGAAACGAAACAGAGTAAAACGTCAATTTGGAAGGAAAACACTTCTCGTTAAATCACGCCGCCATAATCCAACTTTTACAACACTAGTCACAGACTCGTTTATTCACAAAATAAATAAATAAAACAAAAAAAGAACAGCCACATAACAGTCTATCAGAAAAAATAGTTAAAAAGCACTGCCACATTGAGAAAATCTTTCACAAAATAATAAAAGAAGAAGAAAAACATTTCCTTTTAGCGCAAAATTAATCGACACCATTTCCTTGAAGTTAAGAGCAAGTTGGTTGAATTTTGATTCACGACGCAGGTTGCCGTATCTTAGCAAGCAATCATATCATTTCTTTCGCCAAATAATGCCATAAAAGAGGGAAAAAATAGCCATTTTCTAGCGATCGCACAGAAATGGTATTTGATGAAGACTTGAAATTAAAAATATTTGGTATGTTCAGAATAAATTCTCAAACACTATAAAATCACTCAACCTTCTTTAGTCAACATTTTTTATCTCTTCTACTCAAGTTATTCGAATGTGAGTATAAAAAAGCATATGAATATTTTAGAAGACAACAAAATAAAAAAAAAAAATCAGGAAGAACCACAACAAAAAATTTCTTTGGAAAGTTAACGATTTTTCACATTAAAACCTTTGACTTCAAACCAGATATCAAAATGTACGTCTGAAAAATCCATTGTTATTTGAATCCTAGTTTAAAAAAAGAACACTCCAGATTCTTAGGTCAGCAAAAGTACGTCACATATGAAGCAATATCAGTCTGTTTCAAAAAATTAAATTATAAAGGAAAAATGTTTTTGAATGATATAAATAAGAGCATTCTAATTGATAGCTTAATGAAATTGTGTCATCATACAAGTTATATCGTCAAAAGGGAGAGATCATTAAATATTTTTTAATGAATGAGATAAAAATTCGAAAATAATAGTTTGTTAAATTTGATAACAGCATACATTCTTCAATACTTATGAAATCTTCAATCTACATAATTCTTTCAATATTCACTTATAATTTTGAACTATTCCTAAAACAATCGTATTCCAGTTAAATTTCAATCGAAATTAATACAAACGATAATTAAATCGAAATTAATCGTCGATTAACACAATAATCAATTAATAAGGTAATAAAAAGTTGATTAATAAATTAATCGACTTTTCTTCAATAAAAGTAAACCAGAAAAAAATAAATGAATTCTTCCAATCCAACTGCGGTACAGATGAATTTTCTTTTTTTAAAACTAATCTTTCAAATTAGAAATTAATTTTTCACCAACAGTTCAAAAAACAATTGTTCCAGAACTACATATCCTTTATTCAAAAAAAAAAAAAAATTTCTTCTACAGCCTATTCATGACTCACGAAAAACCATTTGCGGTTATTTACATAACTCATCATTAAAGGTAACAGCATAAAAAAACAAAAGCGAAAATGGCTGACCCATTCGAACAAAAAGAGTTCCATTTCGCGACCCTTAAAACAACTTCTATCAATTGCATCTTTTAAACCGTTCGAAACACAATGACTCCTGCTTTTGAAACATACAGGATTAAAAACACGATGTTAGAAGAGAAAAGAGGAAGAGGGAAAAAGCATATAAACAAACAGTAAATAAAATAGAAGATTTCTTGGCGGGAGAGAATACAAAGCGAAAGCAGCGTTTTGGCGCGGTTCCAAAGCGAATGCATGATTTGATGGAGCGGTGAATGGTTGAAGTGTTAGAAATAACTAAGCTGTAACAAGGTTTCGCTTATTTGGCAATTAAGCGCTCCTTCGGGCGCAGCGGAAATAAGGAATAGTAACTCGAGTTGGCTCTGATTTTTTTTCTTTTAATATTTTAATTACACAATGAATAAAAACTTAATCATAACGAAAAAAATAAAATTACTTGAAAGATTTTTCTTAATTCAGCAGAAAATAAATTTTAAATTTCAAAAAAATTATTTTACTTCTAAAACATTATTCAATAAACACAAATTATTGCCTAACATGTAAATAGAAAAGGATGATAAAAAAAATTTTTTCATCATTCAATAAACACAAATTTTAACTCAACATGCAAACAGATTACGATAATAGATTTTTTTCCATCGATTATCATTTTCCCTTTTAATAAATATTAATGTCGAATAAAGTCAAATTTTTACCCCAATTTTTCAAATAACAATTTCAATAATTAAAAAATACGGAAATTAATTACTCGGAGAATTATTTATTCGAAAATTAAACTTAATAATTAACACAAATATTTTTACTTCACAGAAACATTAAAGAAATACCAAATGCTCACTCAATAATTGTATTTTCAAAGACAGAAAATAAACATTCAAACAAAGAAAGGTGAATAGAATTCTGAAAACTTTCGAACACCGCAAAGAAACAAAATCAAAATTTTTATTCCAAGAATAAAATTAAAAGAATAATATATCATTATCAGACATTTCAAGGAAAAATAATCAGAACCTAACATTGTTAGACACAAAGGCAGTATGTAATGATAAAACAATCTTCCTTGTAACCTGCTAGCGCCAAGCCCATCTTAATATTTTAGGATGAAAAAAGTTTTTGGCAACCCTCGATTTGCAAAGCAGCTGCTGATGCAGAGGAAAATAGAAGATAAGATTACTTAAAAAGTTTCAGCAAAATTGAAGGAGAGTAAATGTGCTTGGGGGGGGGGGGCGCAATAAATGCATGAGTAAAACAAGTCAACAAACAAAATATATTTTACTTATTTTGTCAACACACATATTTATGGAATCAATGAATGAATCTGAATTTTTTTTAACTAGGGTTCTGTGTATGAAATATTCTATTAAAATATAAATTTTTCTTTTATCTCATGCTTTTGTTTTGGAATACATACATCAGTAGAAGAATTCAATAAATACTCATATACTAGTGTTTGTGGGGGTACACATATAACGAGGGAACTTTATACTTTTTAATTCTTTTGTGTGTGTTCCATTTTGAATTCTTTAATTAATAATATTCAGAATTGATAACAAGATTAAGAAAATATTAATTATCAATAATTAGCACATTTCTCAGGGAAAATTTTAATATTTATTCGATAAAATTAAGATATTTCTTCTAAATAACATGAATTGGATTAGTTGTTATAATTTTTTATGGTATTGAAAAAAAAGTTTCAAAGTGATATTTTCCACAGAATATGTGTGTTGTAACTTTAAAAAAGTCAGTTTTAAGAACTTAAAAATAATATTTTTAGAGTCAATGCTGAAAGATTGCCAATGTTATGCAGAGGAAAAATAAAATTCTAAAATAAGTTGTTGTTTTTTTTCCCCAAAAAAAAAAAAATTCTAAGATTCTTCTGTAACTACTAAATATAATTTTCCAATATTGTTTATTTTTTATGCAGCTTATAGTTTTTTTTTTTTTCATAGCATTCGTAATAGACTTTTAAATCATCCACTTTTCTGAGGACTAATCTATAAAAATAATATAATTGACGCGGTTAAATGCTACTAAAAAATTTTAAAAATTCTGCAAAATAGATAAGTTTGTGACTTTTTAAAAAATTTTGAAAAAAATCAAGAAGGGTAGAAGGAGTTTAATTTAAATATCAGATATATGCCATATTTTAATAGTTAACAAAAACATTCCACAAGCAGACATTTGCTTTTACAGAAAAACGTGTCAAACTTTCAAATCCAAGACCCATCCTTAAAAATTAGCCTACGTAAAACCAGGTAATACCAGCCTTCTTGTTAATCATACATAATTTGTACTCATCTTCAAAATCCTGGTTAATAAATTGATACACCCAAACGATTTTTTCTCTTCTTCATCCAATCATACGCATGAGACGAAATGTCAAGATGAATTCTAAAAAAATAAAAGGCAAAGGACAACCCCTCTTTCACCCCCTTCCATAAAAACCTGTCTAAGCGCATTGTTATTGAGCTTTCTCACTTCTTTTCATCGATCCAAAAGTACAGTCGCCTAAGTTTCGAGGTAGTGGGGGGGGGGGTAGAAACGCAAGGGGAAAAGGTTGTCTCGTTCCCCCTTTCACTCCGTAAAAGAGGGGGGGGGCTGTAATCAACAGGGAAAGATAGATCATTGTCGGGGTTGGGGAAGGTGGAATTCGTTGGGTTGAGTAAAGAGAAATATAAATGTGTGAGGAATTGGAATAAATTTTGTGCTCTCACTTCCCTTGACTTTAAGAATCGGTGGTTGGATGGCGTTATGGGAATAATGGACAAATAAATATTCATTAACGATTTTTCAAAAAACAATTTAGATCGTGATTGGAGCTTCTTGTTGATGAATAATGAAATGAAAGGGAATATGTATTGATGAATATAATTATGTTTAGTATTATAGCAAACACCTCAGAATGGATTTGAATTTTTCCATTATGATTAACAGTAAAGAAAAACTTTGAGAAGGTTTAATCTATAATGTTAAGTGTGTCTAAAAATTGATGAAAAAAAGAAGTTCGATTTTTAAACATTAAAAACATTCGTAGCAAAGTATCAGGAATTTAAGCCAAAAACTAATTGATAAGTTAAACCCAAATTTTTAACAGCGAAATAATAATTAAAGGGTTATCTTACAATCAGTTTCACTCAGTGTTTATTTAATACATTTAACAATCAAAAACAAGTTATTCACAATTTTAAAAAAAAGAATTTTGAAAATTAAAAATTATCGTCTGCTACAATGACGATTAAAAATAAAGATTATTTTTTCCCCTCTAATACACGAATCCAAGTTAACATTTTTTGCGGAAACATTCTTATCATTGAATAACATTTCTTTCAACAACAAAAAATGTTCAGGATATTTATGCTTATTATAAATTAAAATACTTTTTTTAAATAAAAAACATTTTTGTAAAATAAAATTTCTTACAAAACATCTAAATTTAAATATTTTGACAAAAAAAATTATACTTAATGTACTTTAATCCATGAAAAAAGTTAGAAGAGACTAAAAAGAATAACACGCATTGTCTTAAAATAAAAACGCTGATAATTGAATTACATTCTTAAAAGATAAGCTGCTAGTGTATGACGAAGCTTGCTTTTAAAATCTTCATTGGTCGTTATCTAATCCAGCATAAAATGCTACAGAGAATTTCACTTAAGATAATGCGTAGTACAATAATAAAAGCTATGTGCACTATTTATCAGCGTTATCAGATACTTACAGAAAGCGATGACACGCTATCATATTAAGAGTTTTGGATATGACTAGATAGAAATCATTTATTAGAATTTTATGTAAAATAAAATATTAAGATATTAGAATGAAAGTTTAAAACTGCAATGAAACTTGTAAACAATAGAAATATTTGTTATCCACTGCATGGAATAATGATACCATTTCTCTATTTTTTTATTAATTTTAAAGAAAATATTTATCAAATTTTTTCTTACGTCATTTTTTTATTTTTTAATATTTTATTCTCTCTCTCTCTCATTGGTCTTTTTTTTTCTTCCTTATTTAAACAAAACCAAAAAAAAAACCTACGTAGGAAAGTAACAATAGTTCTATCTTGAAACAGAAAAAGGATTAGCAATTAGAGTGTTATCAAATATACCGACGAAGTTATTACACGTCGATACACACAAATCGGATTAAACGTTACAAAAAAAGAAAATCAAAATATTTAATGACAAATCTTTGAAAAAGAAAATACAAAAATAAAAATCCATTAAACTGTTTACATCTCTAACTTCCGTAATTTTTTTATGTTATTTTTCACTAAAACACACACTCGATCAATTCGAATGCTTTCAATACAACATTCAAATCAAATCATTCAAACTGACGCAACATAATTCTGTCAAATTCTCAAGTATATTTCAAATTAACGACTGGACAGAATTCCAACATATTTTCTTTAAAATATTTTTTTAAAAATAAATTAACCACAACTAACCTATTTTCAGAAACTAAAAGCTAAGCAGGCAGTAAGTAATTACACAATAGAACATCAACGAGGTTAAACCATTCGACATGAAAGTTCGAATTTCATGATTTAGCGGGAAAAAGCATAAATAAAAAATCGCAATTCGAAATCGTAATTGATATCGCTAAATTTCGCTCTTCAAGACAGAACATTCAAAAACATTACAATATGCTCTAATTCACACTTGCATCTAAAAGAATAGAAAGAAAATAATCAAATAAATCTCTAAAACCCGAAGTGAAATGAGGTCATGTGATGAATCATATACATCAGTTACCTTTTTCTTCTAAGAAGCCACCTAATCTATTATTTGAATGATATTTCCCTTTTCAAAAAAAATATTTACATATCAATTGCAATTCATTGAACTGTTGAGCAAAATATAAATAATTCACAATAAAAGCTTTTTTTTTTTTTTTTTGTTCCAAATTAACATATTTGAAAGTCATCTTACTGTCGATATTGTAGTACATTTGTAATACTTATCATAAAATTGCTTTCAGAAAAAGAATTTAAAAAATGTATTTGCTTTTTTTTCAATGCAATATATATATAAGCCCAAAACTTCCTTATGTTATATCATATTTGAAGAAATATTAATTTTTTTTACGTTTCACTGTCCATTTTGACAAACGAAACTGACTCAAAACAGGAATTCATTCAATGCTTCAAAAATTTATTTTTTTAAAGGTAGAACTCTAAAAATATGATTTTTTCAATAGCATTTTACCTTCGAAAAAAATGCACAAAATGCAACAACGAAAAAATAAAAAACGAAGCACCATAAAACATGCTGATTCCAAAAAACACCACAACCGCCAAAAATGCAGACGATATTCATTCATTCCGCAAATGAACATACAAAGCTTTCCGACAGGAAATAAAAATTTGCAGGAACAAAACAAAACAAAATCTACCAAGCGATTCCAAACAAAGAATCTTCAAAAACGATGCGTCTGAAGAAAGTTCGGTGAAGATTTGCTTCAGCACAGATAAAGCGGTAAAACAAAAACAAAAAATTAAAAAGGAGAGACGAAATGTAAGCCACAGGCTGTGCTGACCCCAACAAGCGGCGACGTACTCATCCATCCATACACTCACAGGAAAGCACGTAGTATACATATATCAACAAGAGTACACCCCTAAGGTGGGCGGAGTCAACGCGTATTATGATGGGTTTCGATGGTTCTACTGCTTTTCCCCTTTCCTCAAGTTTTTTTATTTCTTTTCTGTCATATGAGGTTGGGATTCTTTTTTTAATTTGCTCACTGGTACGCCTTTAAATCGTTTCATTTTTTCTTTCTTTTCCATCTTTTTTTTTTCTTTCAGTCGAGTTGGAACTTTTTTTTTTTTGTAGAAAAACATCAGGCTCATGTAATTTGTTACTTTCCAGTTATCATTTCCATTTTTGTAATGACAGACAAGGAAATATTATCAAGAAGTTTTAAGTTATTCATTTGCAAGGTTGAAATAAAATCTTTTTGAATAAAATATTTTAAATTTGAGATTTAAATTTTGATTACTCTTTATCTGGATCATTTTCGTTAAAGTTCTTTCTTATTTCCTTTTCTTTGTTTCGAAATGTCAGAAACATTCAGGAATTCTTTCCGAATAGTGTTGAATTCAATGAAACAGATTAATAAAATCTCGTCTCAAAATATTTTTTAGGTATAAAAAACATTTTTGTCAAAAAATGTTCATAAAAATTTACTCGTAAATTATTTTGAGTGTCAAAAATAAATTTACAAAAAAACCAAACATCTTTTTTTATTTACAATTTAAATATTTTTTTACCACCTTATGAACAATCAATTTAATTTTCTCAGAGAATTTTCACAAAAGAATTTTAAAAAATACTACAGAATCCGAATTTAGAAAATCATAAAAAACTTTCATCCTTGAAAAGGTTCAAATATTTTTCAAAATTTATAACGTATCTGCAAAGCAATTTAATTAGTAATCGATTGATATTAATTTTTTTAAATAAAATAAAGATTTTCCAATTTTGAATTTCAATTTTTTACTTTGAAAAAATACTATGTTTTGTTACAAATACCTCACGGAAATATTTACAATACAACAACAAAAAACTCAAAAAAATTTCCACCACCAACTAAAATTAAATACTTATTAATCGGTTTGTCCTATATTTAACGAACGCACACAACAAGATCATGACATACCAAACAAATACCAGATAAAACACCCAAAAAGATAAATCCAACGAACTATTTTGTCGTAAACTGCCTTATCACCCGTAACTCTTATTTGCAATAAATCCTCCAAGTTATTTCATGAAAGAAAAAGAATGAAGGGGGGGGGGGACGTTTGAATAGCAAACGATAATTCCACACCGCTTTCAATTGGTCTTTTATTTCCAGTTAAATTGTTTAATGAAACTAAATGGAACGATCCACGAACTGCTAAATCTATTATAGCAACCCTACTACTTGGAGTAAGAGGGGAAAAAACAAACTAGCTTTTATACCGTAACAACGTATTACGTTCGAAACGCGATGATACACAAAACAATCAATAATGCAGAGCTGAATAATCAATATTGCAGATAATATAAATATACGCGGAGAAAATTTTCTAATATATTGCTCCTCTATTCCTACCTGATTCAGCTTTATTGATTTTTTGATACTCACCAGCATTGAATTCAGCGCTCGTAGCACTAAAAACCGCCATGATGACCAAAAATGTTGCGAAATTGTTGTTTTTATCCGGAATGGAAAAAAGAACACAACATATGTCGCATAACTTACAATAGTAAGATTGTAAACTTACTCAGAGGAAGAAATCGTTTGGGTTATACGGATCGCTAGCTAAAAGCGAATACGCAGTTATTACGATGCGATTGAGGTACTTCAATAAATTAATTATCTTGTAACAATATATCCGTTTTGGTATATTACTATAACATAGTATAAAATATTCTATAGTCAAAACAGTTTTCGAATTCAGAAATCAAAAATTTTAAGCATTTTTTTATTAAAAAAAATATTTGCCGAACGATTTTAAAAAAAGTATAAAATTGATTGAATATTTAAACGTTATTGAAATGAAGTGAATTAAAATTATTTTATAAATTAATAATATAGAACAAAAATATAATATGAAATTATATGAAATTTCTTTATTTTCGAATCCTGGTAATTAAACATTACCATTAATCAATTAACCTAAAACATAAACATTATTCATTATATGCGCTTTAAATGTAAAACAATATTTAAAGAATAATAACTGTAGATTTTGAGATTTAATTTTTTTATCGGCATACATAAAAAAATTTTATTTAATACTCAAAAATTAAAAATTTTACGATCATAATATTTTAAACTTTATTATAGTAACCAGGTTATGATTTATTTAACTTGCTCGATAAATTTTTAATTTTTAAAATTCTACTACAAAACTAAATTAAATACTTAGAAAACTAATTTCACAAATTATGTTATCCATATTAATTATTTAAGCAATTATGAAATTGATTAAAAATTCCAAGATACGCCACGGCAAATACCAGTAGTAACGAAAAACAAAAATATTTATCAAAATTATTGCAAAATTTTATTTTAATTTTTTTACCAAAATAATTATCATGCTCCCAGTAATAATCAAATTGCATAAATAAAAAAATATTTTCAGAATTTTTTTTTTTTTTTTTTTTTGAAATTATACAAAAATGCAAATAAGATTTTGATATGCAACAATAAAAAAATTAAAATGAATAAAAATTTAATAAAAATTCTAATTAAATTAATTTTAAACTATAGATTTGAAAAAATACTGCATACAATAACACATAAAAAAATAAACAAATCCAAAACAAACAAAACCAATTGAGAAAATCAATAATCAAAAAACAACAGCGCGCAAAATAATAACCAAACATCCAAAAGCTCAAACGACTAAAGAGAGCGCGAAATGAAAACAAATATAAATCAATATCACTTACCTCTCCATGATGCGATAAACGACCATCAGGAGTTTGCTCCGGTAAAAAATACAGCCTCAGAGCGGATAACTGTAGCTCATTATTCCTGCTAGAGCATAGTAATTGTAATTCACCAATACAGGGATCTTCTTCCGCCGACATGCGGACGAAAAAAAATTCACCCAAATTAATATCTCTCGTCTTGCCATTTTTAGTGTACCTGAATCCACGGTAGAAAGTATGGGCACCATACTGACCACACGGGGGACCTACAAACTGAGAAAAAGTCCGCATTTGAGACAGAGCTAACTTCACACAATAAAGAATAGATGCACATACTACACAATCCAACAGTCGACTGAGCCGTCTTCTGTTCCCTCTAACTACCGATGCAACCAAACTCTCTCTTTCCCCTTCCTCCCCCCTTTCTTTCTCCTCCACCCTCCGCCCGTTCGTCCGTTTCATTTCTCTACCCCCCCCCTCCCTTCCCCTTCACGCTCTTACCTCCCTTTCGTTCTTCTCTAGCTTGACACTAACATAACTCCTTTTCCAACCCCCCCCCCCTATCATCTCGTTCTGCTTTTCCTAGTTCTAATCGCACACTCTAGTAGCTTTCTATTTAGATTGTTTTGTTGTGTATTATTTATCTACTTACTGTTCTGGATTTTAAGGAAGGAATTATAGAACGGCGGGTGAAATTTTAATATTTCATCGCTTTTACAGATCGATTTTTGATCATTACACATAAGAAATTAATATTGCTGAGTTATTATGAATGATTTTTGCTCACTAGCATTAATTAATTTAATTATTGATAAAATTATTTTCAATTTCCTTTGTTTGCAAAATGTTCTAATCGAATCGCTGATTTTCATATGCGTCAACTTCGATTCTTAAAAAGCACGATCTGAAAACATCGGATTCAATTTTGGATATTTATTTTTGTGCATTTGACCTTTAGTTCAGTTTTGAAAGATTTATTAACTTCAAGTTATACAAAAAAATTCGAAATTTGAATTAATTTTGTTGAAATTTGAATTAATTTAACAACATTACCACTTTTCCTTTCATTTTGATTGGATGTGTAACACGTTTTGAAAATAATTATTTACTAAATATTTTGAACCGGACTTAAGGTTTTATCATATTATAAAAAAATAATAAATTGCCTAAATTAATGCAATGAAATTCTTAAATAAATATATAATTAGAACGAAATATAAATATTTTTTTAATTCTAAATTCGAACTTCAACTCCCCTTTCACTTTAAATAACCTCAATTAAAATTCCAAATAAATCATTAAAATAATTATATTGCATCATTTAACTGGATTAATTAATTTAGGAAGCAAAAATACCCTATTCTGCGAGATCAGATTCATTTTTTAAGCCATAACGCACCCCCGAAAATTCTACCCTGAATCGATAATTTTATTTTCCGAAAGAGAAAAGAACGGAAAGGAATATTTACCTGTGGCGGCTCTGCCTCCATTGGCGTCAAAAATCTCACCGACCGACCATTTACGAGTATTATCCACAAAGATTATTTAAATGGGGCTAACGGAATAATAATCTGTTTCCGTGGAATAAATAATCTAATCTAAAAGTTGGTAACGACACTCTTTCGAACAACGATTCAATATTGCGCATGACGGTCTATCCGTACGGAAAGTGGCGCAAAGAAGCATTGACATAACCACTTCTCAGCGCCAAAAGACTACGGTATAAATAAAAACAAATTGCAAACAATATCCTAGAGAGCGAGCGCTCTGCTCGTTCTGTCAGTTATCAATCCCAAGATGCTTTGCGCAGACAAAATCTTGCTTCTCAAGATTGAAAGCGAGGTTGCCGGATTGGCGAGTTGATCGCTCTCGCCAAGTCTTTAAAGCAGTGTTTGGATTGGTTTGGATTGATAGACGTAATCGAGTCCTATATTAAAAAAGGTTATAATGATTTTTTTTGGAGTGGAAATGATTAAAAAGGATTTGATCGATTGTTAATAAGGATTTGGGGTGTTGAGATAATGATGTTTGGTGATTAATACGGTGTGTATTTCGAGTATGAAAAGAAAAAGATGTTTAATATTTGTACATTAACCTTTTTTTCCCCTTCTTAAAGATAAAGATTTGTTAGAACGACTCGATTTAGATAATTTTGCTTTGAGATGTGTTGAATAAGAATCAATTTTTTAAATGTTGAATAAATATTTTAATTTCACAGTAAAGTTTCGAAAGAAATCCTAGTTTTTATTTATTTTTTTTTCTTTCTTATTATTATTCATATTACTGGAAACTTGAAAGAATAAATTTTTGTGTCTGTTCTTTGTACTAATTCGTTATCGCACAATCTGACTGCAAAATAACTATTCAGTTTTCGCGTGCCCTTTTTAATTCAAGTAACCTTTTTATAACATCCAACCAAATTGAATAAATTATTCGATTAATTAAAATGTATTAATCACATTAAATAACAAAATATTTCATTCTATTTTTAATACTATTCTGTTATCTTCTACATAATTATTCTAAAATTCTTTTTTACTCGTATATTTTTTTTTTTATATAAAGATTTATACTCCAGATAACTCGAAAAAATATTTTTTTTAAATCCAAATAGTATTTTCTTTTTCTTTTAATATTCTTTGGACAAAAACGTGTTCTCTCTCTCTTATTTTGACGTTTTTTGACAATTGTGAACAAACATTGAATTCAATTGATCATTATTTATTTTGAAAATTTTTAATGAAATATAAATAACAGTAACTTACAGGTACATCGAGAAGAATTTAATTTTCATGCATACAATTCTTTCAATGCGAATTTACAAGCTGAATTTTCTTTGTGAAATCCTCAGTGCTTGTAAAATAGACAAAATAATAATTATCAAAGCATCAAATTAATTAAAAAATCTTTAAAATAAGGAAACATTTGACTTTTTTTAAAAATATCATAGAAAACGATATTCCTAGCCAATAGGTAAAGAAAAATAAAACATTAAGATTACATACACTTTTTTTTCATGACGTAAAAAATTTTATTTTACTTTTATTTTTTTTGGCGAAAAATTATTTTTATTTCGTTCGTTGCTTGAGTCGTATTATGTCTATGTACTGCTCAGTAAAAACCAGAAATAAATTATTATGCTAAAATAAATTTTCAGAAATTAAAGGTTTGAAAATAAATATAGCTCTATCTACAGCTCTCCATAATAAAAAATAAAAAAAATAGTTCTGTTAGAGAAAAATAAACAAAAAAGAAAGGGGCTGGGAAAAGGGGGAAGAGAAATGACCCTCACCACAAAAGAAAACATTCTTCCCCTGCAGTAGAAGCAAAGGATGTTCTAACAGAATAAGAGGGGGAATGTTACAATCCCCTCCCCCCTGCACCGTATGTTGCAGATTTACGTGCTATTGAAAGCCTAAGCTGAGGTTTCTTCACTTTTCCTAACAGCTTTTGGATAAAACGTTCCGCTAAATAATGTTTTTGATCAATATTTCAGCCAATAAGAGAAATGCTACAGACGATAGTTTTATAGTGAAGCAAGAGGAGTAAAATTCTTTTACAAGCATAAAATATGTTATCTAGGTACTATTTAGAAGGAGATATAGAAAATGAGATATGTGTAATTCGTTTCAAGGTTGCCACAGTAGCGGGCTAAAAATGCCATAAAACACCAATAAAGCAACACTGATCGTAAGATTTTTTTTTAAATAAAAGTATATGTTTTTAAAAAAACATTAATTAAAATGACTTCTGATTTGTATAATGATTGCCGATTGCAAACGATTAAAATGATAAAAATGAAATTAAAAATTGGGGAGAATTATCATTTTATCATTTTAAATAAAAAGATTCCATGCATCATTTTTATTGTTTTCATTTAATTCACAAATACATAATTTCGAAATAATTTTATTTTTATTTTCAGATATTAAAAACAAAATAAAGATAAATGAATCGAAGTGACTTGATTTTTATTTCGTTTCAGCATTTTGAGACTAAAACAAACAATCGAAAAAATATTGTATGATCAAATTAGAGATTATGCGTGGTAAAAAAAAGTAATGGAATAAAATGATACAATATAGATTTAAGAATTCATAAAAAATATACATATTCCTTAAATTCCATAGCAAATACATTTTTGAGAGAGTGAGAAAATCGATATTTATCCAATAACTGAAATATTGCAGACGATAAATAAAACTTCCTTTTTAAAAAATTTTGAAGGAATGATGTCAATTTTTATAGCTCGTCTCCCAGAAGTTTTCGCAAAAGATTTTTTTTAAAGAAATCAAACATTTTAGAATGTAAAAAAAAGGAAAATTATTCTCAAGGTTTTTATTCAAAATATTTTTTTGGAATGAATATTATGCTAATGCTTTAGAAAAACGATGAAAAAAGAATCTGAAAAATATTATAATAAAGTAAATTTCCAAGTTACGTAATAATGAATTGAGTGTTTTTTATTCTTCTAGAATGGCAACAAAGGCAAATTTTAAATTGAAGGTGAGTTTTTATGCATATAAATTCATTTCTGACTAACAAACAAAATCAAGAAAAATTTAATTTTCATAAAAAGAATTAAATTTTTTTTTATAAAAAAATACTTTGGTTCAAGCTAATTTTATTCATTAAATATAATTAGTTTAATTCAGGTAGTAGAAAAACATCATTCTCTTATATTGTGTTGCATTCTCTTATAATTATAATAAGTATTATTATTTAAATTCGTTTACGTTTTTTAAAATTAATATTCAGTGGTTTGCATTCATATTTAATAATAAAAAATTATGTCTGTAAATTATAAAAATCTTGCATGAAGCACTTTTAAGGTTAAAAAGCGTTGCTACTAGTTTGTTAAATTAATTTAAATTTCTTTTTTGAAGACATCAACTCGTTTAAATATATTTCAGATTAAAATTTTTAAGGCAACAGTCTTTTCTTACAATTCTCCCCCCCCCCCCTTCAAATGGGGCTGCGGAATTGTGATAACTATTGAACACATAGTGCATTATGCAAATTCTCCGACTTGTTCCTGAGTCAACCCCGCAAATTTAGGGGTACAAGATCAGCGCCTGACGAACTACGCAACCCAGCTGGCATTATTTATTTATAAAAATATTGATTTTTCTATAAACAATTACTAAAGCTACGCAACGATTTTTTTTTCAAAAAAATTATTTACTAATGGTAAATAGCTTACTTTTTTTTACTTCCAAAATGTTTTCAATTCTTTTTCAAAATTAATCTAAATATATATCACCTAGTATCAGTGGCGCACACAAGGGAGGGGAGGGTCCGGATCCCCCCCATAGCCCTTGATTTTTTTCCGATTAATTATAGTCCTATGTATATAGCACGTAAAATTTAATTAGTGGTTGTTGTTAACAATTAAATTTATTAATTTATGTTAATTATTTATTCAATAATTAGTATTAATTATTCATCAATTAATTATTTACTGTTTTGTTCCCGAAAACCGACCAAATCAAAAGAATATGTTGGGCGGTGTATTGAAGCATGATACGAGAATGCTGGACTTCCGACCCTGGAACCCTTAAACTCTATTATTCCAAAAATAAAACAAAAATGCCTTAAAAATTATTTTGAAAATAAATTTATGCCTTTACTTTTATCAATAATAATAAGAATTCTTCCGATTTTCCCATAATCTTTTTTATTTTATAAAAACACATCATAATTCTTTTTTTTTTCTTTCAAAAAGAGAATATTATTATGATTTTAACAAAGAAATAGCGAAATTATATCAGATCGCAGTAGACCAAGAGTCTGAGAAATAATAGAAAAACAAAACAAAACAAAATAAATAAATAAACGAATAAATTTAAAATCCGTCTTTTCTCCGATGTTCACCGAAGCATAAAATTTGCACACATCTCAGAAATCTTCTCATGCATAAAATTTTCCTTTTCAGATTATGAATATTGAATGCAATAAATAGCAAAGCTTTTTGAGTTTTAAAACACAAACATCTTACCGAGTGGTATCACTTCACCAACAGAACAAAGGGATATTGTCACACATGATATCAAAGCACGTGTAATTTAGAAAACATGTCACAGTACGTAATTAAAAAAACTGTATCGTAAAAATTGTAACAATAGTAGAGTCATCATGAAAGAAGACTTTTGAAACAAGGGATGCTTATGTTTCTTCATCCCCCCCCTCCCCTCCTTTTTGAACGGGAGATAATGATTGTGAATAATCGTTTGGCTTGTATTGAATTCTCAATTGTGTTTGAGATATGAAATGCATTTTATTAAAGTTCTCGGATAGTTTAATCATGGTTCAATATGACCGATGTAATATTAATTTACAATTATTTTTGATTTAAGGTATCCGACTAGTTGCGACAACTTTTTTTTTTAAAAAAAGGAGATATGGGGATTTTTTTGTTATTTTTAGATTTATTTAGTGCATTTTAAGAAAAATGTGCTAAAATTAAGAAGAGAAAAAGAAATTGTTATTACTAAAATGGGAAAAAACAGGTAAAAATAGCATAAACGCGGCCCATTCTGTACCAAAGGTTTATAAACAAATTTTCAATTTTTTCAATCGAATGTGTTGCTATATTATTCAATTTTTAAATGACCTTCAGGATAAGAGATATTTTTTTTTTACAAACACTAGAGCACTTTATCTCGGTTACTATATGAAAATGCTTAAAAAGACAGTGATTATATTCATATAAGGAACTGTAAAATTTGTAATAAAACAGAGATTGATAAATCTAAAGGTTAAAACAATTCTACTATTATACAGAACTTACACAAAAAATTCCAGTTAATTATGTTCAAAACTTTTTTAGCAATCGCTGACCCAGTTTGATTATTTTCAAAAAATCACATTTCCGAGTAAAACGCGTTTTAAAGTATGGCATCTTGCTTAAAGTAATGACATCTGCTTTTACTAAAACACTTGTAGTTTTTATTCTAGTAAACGGAAAATAATAAGCTTGGTATTTTTATAAAGCTAATAAGATGGCCCATAAAATAAAATCATAAAAAAAATTGTCAATTTTTGGCAAAATTCACAGTTTTAGGGTAGTCGGATACCTTAAAAGGAAAAAGAGGAGAAATGTTTTAAAATAAATTTTTAAAATAAGGATTGGATTCTAAAAAAGTTTAGAAAATATTTTTAAATGATTGACTACATTCGGAGCCATGATTTTTTTTAAAAAAAAGCATACAAATGAATTTTTTTTCGATATTTAATGTTATTTGAATTAGAATCAGTGGCACAGACAAGGGGGGGGGGGGGGTCCTGGGGTCCGGACACCCCCCAAAGCCCTTCAGTTTTTCTCGATTGATGATAATCCTATATATATATATAAATATATAACGTAAAATTTAAGTAAATACTTGTAATTAATAATTTATTTTTTTAATAATGCTAATTATGAATTCAATAATTTATTTTTTACTGTTTTTATGTTGACAAAATCAGAGGAATCAGCTGGTGTTCTCTTGAGGTATGATACTAGTTGAGGAACTTTCGACCGTCACCCTTTGAAAAATTGTTATGAATATTAAATTACTACAAGAAAATATTATTTAAATGCAATTTTGGCACAAAAAAAAAACGAAGAAAAAATAAAACATTTTCAAAATATTCTCCTTCCATGAAAAAAAAGTTCTACAATAATAATATTATGTCTATATTTTATGCTAAGATTTCTATACAATCCTGGTTTAGGCGCTGAACTAGGACTTTTAAAACGTATAATTTAGAAGTGGATTTATATCAGAGGAGAGAATTTTAGTAAAAAACACCATTTATTATTACAATTGATAGTAACTCTGAAAATAATGTGAATTTTTCAAAAATGCTAGACCAGACCTTGTATAGAATCTTAGCTATATATAAGCAAAATATTATTATAAAAAAAACATTTTCCGTAAAAGGAAAATATTTTGAAATTGTTTCATTTTTTGCCAAAAAATTGCATTTGAATAATTTTTTTTCTAATAAAATTCTTAAAACAATTTTATATGTATATTTTAATTCAACAGGCACTAAATATCAAAAAAATGATTCATTTAAACGCTTTTTCAAAATCAAATATATTCAAAATAGGGATTCAAAAATAATATGAATATGCATGTCAAAATATATAGCTTTTAATCAATATTAACTACATTCTTTATTTTCCAAAAAATAAATTTATTTTTTACTTATCTTAAATTTAAATTGCATTTTTGAATTTATTCTTATTAGATAATTTCCAGATTCTGTAAATAATTATGCTTTTTTTTTAAATCCATTAAAAATATTCCTTTAGAGTTAATATTTTGATAAATAAAAATAAAACAAAAATTTTTTTTAATTGAGTATAATTAAACTAATATTAAAAGGAGTTATTTAAAAATAAAAAAAAAATAAAAAACGTGAACTGTGTCAAGCATTTAGTCGTAAAACACCTGGCAATTTTTTGAGGGGAAAATATGGGCCCACACACGTCGCCGTGAAAACCGAGTACCCTGTAAAGGCGGTGTGCTGCAGGGGTTGTGAGAGCCCAATAAAGAAACCTACCGTCAACAAATACCTGAGCAATTCGGTATTCAACCATGCTCAACAACATCTGGTTAGGTAGACTATCAATTGCTGGTTAAAAGTAATTTATTTCAAATATTCTTTAACGCGATATTATATTCATGCTTCATATTGATTTTAAAAATAAAAATGGCCTAAATAAGTTAGATTAATAATAGAATTTGTTTTTTAAAATTATTAATTATTTAAGTTATTAATTATTTTCAAGTTTTAGTTAATAACTCGTAATTTTTATTGTGTAAATTTTAACATTAATATGAGGGGGGGGGGGATTGCAAACATAATGATAAAAAAAATAATTTACCCTGATTAGCTACTTTTGGAACCGTGATTTTGAAAAATCGTATAAAAATGAATTTTTTTTATTGTGTCAGTTGAATTAGAATATACATATAAAATTGTTTCCAGAAAAACATTACGAGATAAGAATTATTTAAACGCTATTTTATTATTTATTTACCTTAAAATCCGGTGTATAATGTTCATCTATACTTTTGAGCTGTAATTTTTAATTTTGAGGTATATTCCCAGTAGAGCACACAATAATTTTTCAAGGGGTGGGGGGTCAAGGGTCGAGAATCCACTATTCTCGTATCATGCTCCAATACCCCGCCTAACATATTCTTTTGATTTCGTCGATTTTCGGTAATAAAAAACAGTAAAAAGTTAATATTTGAATGAATAATTAGCATTAATTAATAAAATTAATTATTAATAACATATACTAAATGAAATTTTGCGTACTATATACATAGGATTATAGTCAATCGAAAAAAAAATCAAAGGCTTTGGGGGGATTCGGTCCGCGCCACTGTATATTCACCACATAACGCGCACCGCATTTTTTTACGAAGAAACCTGAAATATGCATATGCAATGCTCTTATATTTTGAAGGTCATTATTCGAGATATTATCCCAGGCTTTAAAAAAAAAAATAGTATTTTTCTAGAGATACAATCTTTTAAGTTCATAAGAAATGCCTTTTCTTTTAAATAAACAGTATTTCGATACATGTAGATGTTTAATCTTTTTTCTATGCTCATCTTTTTCAATTTTTATATCTGATTTTTATACCCGGCATACAGTAGCGCACACAAAAAATTTTCGAGGGGGGAGGGGCATGGTCGAAAGTCTCCCAACTCGTATCATACCTGAAGACAACACCAATTGATTCTTCTGATTTTGTCGATTTTGTAAACAGAAAACAGTAGAGAATAAATTATTAAATTAATAATTAGCATTAATTAATAAAATAAATTGTTAATGAGAAGTACTTCAATAAAATTTTACGTTATATATATATAGGATTATCACATCAATCGAAAGGGGTCAGGACCCTTAGGACACCCCTTTTGTGTGCGCCACTGTCGGCATATAACGCGCCCGTAAATTTCGATCTTATTTTTTGTGTTAAAAGAGCGCGTTATATACCGGATTTTACGGTATTTATTTATTTTTTGGCAAAAAAGGAAAAAGGAATGACATATTTTCAAAACATTCTTTTTTTTTTATGGAAAATGCTTCTATAATTGTAATATTTTGCTTACACATAGCTAAGACTTTTCTACAGAGTCTGAACTAAGATTTTTGAAAATTCAATTTTCAGAGTTACGGTCAATTATTATTTTACAGGTGTTTTTTTGTTAAAATTTCTCTACTCTGATATAATAAAATATGAATAAATCCACTTCTCAACTATATATTTTTAAAATCTTAGCTAAAACCCGGTATGTAAGTCCTAGCTATGTATAGGCTAAATATATTTGATAAAAAAGCATTTTTCAGATGAATATTTTGAAAAAAGGTCATTCTCTTCTTTAATTTCTTGACAAAAAATTTAATTTAAAGAATTTTTTCTTATAATAATATTCTTAAAACAATTCTATACATTCTACTTCAACTCACACTAAATATATAAACAAGATATCAATCATTGGCATGGCCAAGTAATTTCAGCGCGTTTTTCACATGTTGTATTTTACAATAATGCAACTAATGAACTTTTTACTAACAGAAAGTAGTGTGTGTGTGTGTACTGTACCACTCCTCTAAATGTACTACTATTGAGCTGAAAAGAAATAATGACACAAATCTGTATCAGCACTACAAAAAAACAAAAAACAAAAAAATTTAAAAATTATTAAATTTAAATATGATTCGGTTCATCTAGGGCACAAATGCGACCAAATGCCGAAACCCGAGGTCAATTGGTTGTTTATTAGCTGAGAATAAGGTACGACAAAATATGGAACGATGACGAAATTTGCTTCCTAATAGCGCTTTTGTTCCACTACGTGAAAAACGCGCTAAAAAAAGTATCCATTTAAACGCTTTTTTCAAAATCACGTTCCGCGCGTAGTCCGACACCTTTATATGCGTTACTAGTGGTGCACACAAGGGGGACAGGGGTCCTGTGGGGGTCCGGACACCCCCAAAGCCCTTGAGTTGTTTTTGTTAATGATAATCCGATTTATATATAACGTAAAATTTATTTAAGTTCTAGTAATTAACAATTTATTTTATTAATTAATGCAATATTAATTCAATGATTTATTTTTTACTGTTTTTTGTTGACAAAATCAGACGAATCAATAGGTGTTGTCTTGAGATATAATACGAGTTGGGGAACTTTCGACCATGGACTCCCCCTTGAAAAAATTTTGTGTGCGCTACTGTGCATCACTATATAAAAATATTTTTCAAGGCCTTATTATTTATTAATTATAGCCTTGATAGATGTATATTGTTACGAAGAGAAAAAAAATTTAATAATAATATGATCTGATGCATGGATCACTTTTATAAATGTCATATTTAGAATTTTTAACATATTTCCTCTGTATAACAAGGAAAAAACTTTTTTTAAACAAAATAAAGCCACACAAAAGATTTCCAAAATAATTTTTAAAAAAATAAAATCAATGTCATTAAAATTATTCATTGAAAAACACATCATGATCTCATTCATCGAAGCAACGCTTATGGAGCAAGAGCAATTAATTCTAAAAACTGATTTTTCGAATAAACAGTCTACCTGCCAAGGTCAAACAAAGTTGTTCGAAAGATTCAGTAAAAGAACATTTTTCTTGAAGAACCTTACACTTCGTTTATTGCTGACACGTACTATGAATTGATGAAGAAGTAAGAAGGAGAAGAAAAAAGAAAACAAAAGCAGCAACATTCACAGATGCAAAAAGACAAAGGATTATTAGGTGAATATGTAAAAACGCGTGTAGGTAATAGTTAATGAAAGAATCTTATCCGAGACGTTGAGGAAAAAGATTGTCGTATCGGGGTTTATGAGAATCCTTTCTTGTTTGTTATTTATTTCTGCTTTGCGCTGGATTACGTAGCGTTAATTTATTTCTGTCGCTTAAAATAGTAAAGGATTATGCGAAATGTTATGAAAAGTCTTAGAGTTTTTATTTCCACAAACAACATTTCAAATTAAAACAAATGATAAATGAAATTAATTTTTCAATTAAGAAAAAAGAATAAATCGTTTTGAAGGAGATATTAAGAAAGAAGAGAGTGTATAAGAAATAAAATGATAAAAATTTTATTCTGGACATTCTAGAAAATTCTAGAAAACGATAGACGTAGAAAAACAATCTGGAAAAAGAAATTAAAAATAGAATGATAGTAGATTAGAATTTTTTAAAAAGATATTCTAGAAAATTTTATCCAAATTAAAATAATAATAAATTCAAATTTTTTTTGAAAAAAAAAGATGTTCTAGAAAACGATAGACACAGAAAGACATTCTAGAAAACAACAATTGAAACAGAATAATAATAAATGAGATATTTTAAAACAAGATATTCTAGAAAACGATATTCTGTTTGCTCTATTCCGTTCTGTTCATTATTTATAAAATAAAAATATTTTTGCTTAAAAAATAGTGCGTAAGAATTTAAAGGGAAAAAAAAGCATTGCAACTTTTGTATAATCATCCGACTCTAATTAATTCGAAAAATCGAATCTACCTACATCGAAATACTTTCGAGAAAATGATATCCAAAACAGATTAATCATAAATTCGAATTTAAAATAAAGATTATTCTAGAAAACGATATTCTGTATTCTCTGTGTGTTCTGTTTATTCATTATATATAAAATAAAAATATTTTTGTTAAAAAATAGTTCCTAAGAATCGAAATAGAAAAAAGCATTGTAATTTTTGTATAATCTTGGGATTCTAATTGAATTCCAAAAATCGAATCTATTATTCATGTTTTGCGTGATAGGCTCATTTAAAAATGGTAGAAAAAGAGTTGCGCAGCTGAAAGGAACATTTTATAAAGGCATTTCTTATGCAACGCATATCTTCCGAAAAGCTTTCAGCGTGTTTACATCATTCTATTCTATGTAATACAGACTTTTAAATTCTCTTTCGCCTGAATTTTTTTGGGGGTGGAATTTTAAAAAACGTTTCTTTGTTCCTTTTTTTTCTCTCTCGTTCTAATGTATTTGATAGAATATTCTGTAATGTAATGGATTGAGTTAAAAAAATATTATTTTTGTAAACACCTTTTCTTATTTGAGAGCAAGAAAAGAATTGAAACGTAGATTTATTTTTATTTATCTGTTTTTAAAGTGGTATCAACACAAAATTCTAATTTATCCAAAAGAATCGAACAAATTAAATGGTTTTGATTCCAGAGGAATCAGTGAACTTCGCATCGTATAATGAGCTAAATTCACGACGGTCACGTGATAAATGCAATCACGTGATCTTTGTTCAATTAAAAATTGACATTAGATTTGTACTTGTTGTTCTAATTGTAAAATTTAGAAAAAATTTCGAATTTGGTTACTGCGTAAAAGATTTTTAAATATTAAGATGCTTCAAAAAGTTTCTCAAAATTAAACAAATAAATTTATATTATGTGAATACTTTTAAATCAAATTCATTTTCTTTACCCACGTGCATTATTAGTGTTGACAAACTTGCATTTTTAAAAGAATGTTTCTGCAAAAGAAAAAAAATATTGGCAACAGTGAAGCGCATGAACTGATTGGCTGGAAACACGCGATTGTAGTTATCATATGACTATGACGTTTCATGAATTTAGGCCATAAATGTACAGTCTAAAGTACATTAATTGTAAGAAATATTTTATTTCGATAAATCAAAGACATGTATATGCAGTCGGACCCCGATTTAACGAATTCATCGGGGACGAACATTTTGTTCATTTATTTGGGGTTATTTGTTATATCAGGGTTCGAAACAAAATACAAATCTTTTGCGCTTACATTTTGGAAATTCTGTTATCAAATGCACAAAAAATATCCATACAGTAAAACGTCGTTTATCCGAATCAAATGGGACCGGACACCGTTCGGATACGCAATTGTTCGGATAACTGATAACAAAATGCGATCCATGTGTGTGTGTGCAGTATATGAAAACGGACACTAGAGGAATATTGAAAATCATCACATGAGGGAAACGTGCTTGAAGACAAAGCAAAATAGGTGCAAAATGTCGCAATTTTACCTTTATTGTGGAAAATAATCACTTTGTTTTCGCTGTACGATTGTATACATTCGTTTTTTCGCTGCAAGGTCTGATTTTCTTCAGCAACAGTAGTTGAGTAGGACAGCACTCTGATTGTTGTTCGTACCACTCCATAGCTGTCTCTAACGCAGAAACGCCCCAGCCTTTGATGGACCCTTGCTACTTTCGTTGTTGTTGTTGTCCTCGTCTTCATCCGTTTCATCGTCGACGGGGTCGGATTTTTCTTGCACGGAAGTTTCAATCTCGTCATCATTTAGTATTTGAAACCCATTGTCTTCTGCCACGCATGCCATCCAGGTTTCTACATCAACAAAACTCAACAAAAGAGCACTTATATTCCTCACTTGGAAGCAAACTGACGTAATATTCCGCGCAGATGTTTACCGAATTCAACAACTGAAATTCCCCAACTATCTCTCATCTTAGATTTTCCTGTCACTTTTGGCCTCACTTGAAACGGTTGTTGAGCATTGCACTGTTCGGAAACGTATCCGGACTTTGGTCTGGATATTTGATGCTCCGGATAATAAAGGTTCGGGTAAGCGACGTTCTACTGTAGTTAAAATTGCATACTTTTTATTTACAGCTAAAAAAAAAACTATCAGTGAATTATAACTCACCAGTTAATTGGAAATTTTAAAATACTCACTAATAGATGTTTGAAAATATTTTTGATTCCCGCCTCGAAAGAGTTATTTTTCAACTTAATGTAGAGAAGAAAATACTGTATCATTTTTATCCTGCTGCTAAGGGAGAGGTATCTTTTTAGTTTCCAAACAATGTAAAACATTTGAAAATGTAACAGTTTTGATAAGAGTTTTCTGCATTAGAATCGCTATTCATTGTGGCTCCGGCAAATCAACAATTTCCTCAATTTCAGGTGCACAGATAGGCAGTACGCCATCAAATGTGTCATAATCGTCAAAATCTTAAAATATCCTTTGCCTTGTGGATTGGGATGACTTAAGAAAGGAATTTCCTGTCCTATTCAAAACTCACACAATAGGTTATACTCATGACTCATCAAAACCTGTAAAGTCTTATAATGGTTTTGACCCCGGGTGGTCATTACGTCGATCGCGATCGACTGGTGGACCGCCAAGACAATTTGGAGTGACCACCCGAAGATAAGCCGTTTGTAATTGTATACAAAAATATTCAAGATTGTGGCTGACAGTACACAGACTAAGTCTTCTACTGACTATAATTACGACAACTAACTTTAGATGGAAATGTTTTATTTTTTAAATGTATTTTGAATTGTTTGATAATAAATGCATCATTAGATATTATTATATTTGTGGCTATTATTATTATGTTTGTATTTTGCTGAAAAAGCGGTTTAAAAAAACTAGTTTTTCATTTCATTTACGTAGACAAGTATATATTCCGTATTTATTATTAAGGCTACAGTGGACAGTTAAAATGTGGAAAATTGACCAAAATATCGAAACAATTTTTTTACTGATTATACTATTTTATTAGCCTCTCTATCAAACGCAAAAAAAAAATTTTGGTTTTATGTATTTTTTACTGAGTTATAGGGTAGTTTCGAATTAGTCATCGATGACCACGCCCATTTGTTTACATTTTCTAATGTTATGCTATTGTAGCTGTCATGCACTTTGACAGGAAAAATTTTATTTACTGTAGACAAAGCCTCACTAATTTTTATTTTTAAATGTTAATTTATCAAGTTCAGGTTGGCAACACTTTGTTTTAACTGTATCTGAGACCTAAATTGACATATTTTGTTTACTATTCGTTCAAACTTCGGTTTGCATTTTTCGTTCAACTTTACTCAAACCTTATATTGATTTTACCAAAACAAAAAGTTCTTTTCAGAACTAAAGCTCTTTTTAAATCGCATTTGTTGTTTAAAATTATTAGTATGGATCTCATATCATCGAGATATAGAAAACCTAAGGGTCGTCCTACCAAAAGGAGGAAGATGTTGTCTGAAAATAGCAAGATTCGATGGCAGAAATCTCCTAAAACTGTTGATGAATAAAACAGTTTTATATTACAGAGGGATCCATTATCTGACCCAAGTACCTCTTCCCAACCTGAGGCAAGTTATATTTTCATCCACAAGGCTGTGTTTTCTGAACTATTGCAAAAAGTTCCTCGCAAATATTGTACAAACTGTGCCCTTGTTATAAAACAACACCAATCCATGGGATATTCTACAAAGACGGAACTTTTATGCGAATCATGTCATGAAAGCTATGGAAGTGTGTATTCAAGTTTCCAGGAGGAGTCTAAAAATTCACATGATATTAACAGCAAGCTGGTGAGTGCCTTCCTATCAATAGGCAGAGGGCATGCTGCTTTGGAAACTTTTTCATTTGTGCTCAACATGCCAACAATGGACAGAAAAACTTTGCCAAATGCATGCACAACTTATCGGTTAAAAACAAAGAAGTGAAGAAAAAAATGCTCGAAATGTCACGTCAAGCAGCTAGAGAAGCTCACATAAAAGTTGATTCTTCTCTAAAATATGAGGAAATCATTGATGTGAGTGTGTCATATGACGGTACATGGCAAAAGCGAGGACATACATCTAACCTAGGATTAGGAATAATCATCGATGTCCTTAGTGGACTTGTCCTTGACTTTGAAGTATTGTCTAAATACTGTCATAATTGCGTAATTACTGGTCGATATATGGGAGTCGATAGTGCGGAATTTCACATATGGCAAAAAGGACATATGGATGAGTGTGACAAAAATTTCAATGGAACTTCTGGAGCCATGGGAGATGCATGCTGCACTAATTATGTGGCGACGGTCAATAAGTGATTGCCAAATGAGATTCGTTTCCATGCTGAGATTGATGGCGACTCAGAAACTTTTCAATTTTTGTCAGAAAATAAAATATATGGTTCTGGCGTGAAAATCGAAAAGGAGAGAAAAAAAAAGAGTGCTTAAATCATATTGCGAAGAGGCTAGGCACATCGTTACGCAACAAAGTAAAAGAGTGGAAGGTGACTCTTGGTGGGCGTAAGCAGGGAAGCCTTACAGATAAAAACGTAACAAAGTTGAAAAACTACTACAGAAAAGCAATAAAAGATAATGTTCCTAATACCCAAAAAATGAAAACTGCTATATATGCCAGCCTGATGCATTGCTCGTCAACTGACGAAAAGCCTACGCATGGTAAGTGTCCTGAAGGGAATCATCATGGTGTTTTTATAAAAGAGAAATAGCCAAAGGTGAAACCCCAGGGTCACATAGTTCCTTGAGAACTTGCTTGTAGCAACAAGTAGTTGAAAAAATTATGCCTCTATATCAACGTTTAGCTTCAGGCACCGTTCTTGAAAGATGCGTAGGAGGCAAGACGCAAAATTGTAATGAAAGTCTGCATAGCTGCATTTGGCGAAAATGCCCAAAAGAGGTATTCGTGTCCAAAAGGAGGCTAGAAATAGCAGTTACAGATTCCGTCGAAAAGCACAATTTGGGCTACGTGAAATCACTTGAATCAAAAGAGGACTCAAACCTAAATGATAGTTTTTCTTTGACTATTGCTGAAAGACAGGATAAATGACGCATTTCTCAAAACATTTCTGTGAAAAGAGAGAAAAGGAAAAGAAATACTACTAATAAAGATGTAGCCTATATTGACGGTGCTTTTTAATTTTTTTTCAGACTTAGCAGCAAGTTTTCTTTTTATGTGTAATTGAATTTAATACTGTTTTGCATTTTTGTAATTTAATTGTATTGAAATACTTTATTTTTACTCATTGGGATTAACGAAATATATAACATATTATCTGGTTGATGAAATTCATTCTGCTAATTTACTTTAGATATTATTAGAAAGTTCTAGCTTATTTTTCAATTTTTATCACTATATATACCACGTGCTACTGTTACAATAAATATTGCAGAATCTTTTATATATATATATATTCTGCACTTATCTTATGTTTATATGATATTAGTGTTTTTCAAATTTATACTTATTTATCTTTAATTTTTTTTAAAAAAATCAGTTATTTTCTTATAAAATCAAAATAGTTGTTTCTCTTAAAATCAAAAATTTGCCTCGAAACTGTTTTAAATTTTTGTAATTTAATCCTATTGAAATACTTTATTTTTACTTATTGTGATTTATGAAATATATAATATATTATCCGGTTGAGATGAAATAATAATGGAATACATTCTGCTAATTTACTTCTGATATTATTAGAAAGTTCCAGCTTACTTTTCAATTATTATCACTGTATGTACCACATGTCGATGTGACTGTTACAATAAATATTGCACTTATATGTATATATTCTGCCCTTATATTACATTTTTTATGTTATTAGTGTTTTTCTATTTCAAATTTATATTTATATCTTCATTTTTTTATAAAAAGCTAAGTTAATTTCCTTTAAGGCTGTTTTCGGTCAATGTTAAAGGATAGGGATCAAACGGGAAGCACATTTGCCGGCAGGAAAAAGCTCCAATAATAATAAAAATTTCTATGGGTATAAAAAAAAATTATTGTTTAGAGGATAGTGTTCTTTGAATTTTGATTTTTGAAAAAAATACGCAGTTTTCAGCATTATTGCAAAATGAAATTGGAGTTTTCTATGTTAAAGTATAGGAAGTGAAAACGCGAAGCACATTTTAATAGAAAAAAATTTATTTTTTCGAGTAGAATTAAATAGTATATAAGAAAGCATGCTTCCCTCTTTTGACTAGTGTAGCCATAATTAAGTTTTATGTTTTTATTAATGAACTTTTCTAAATTTTAAGTTTATTCTGAATTATTTTTGGCGTAGTTAGGACTATCTCAAACAGATGGCACCACCATCGTTTTGTAAAACGAATTTTACTTGGCTACAAATACTTAATTTTGGCGATATCCTTCTGCAATATAGTCGCCAGCTGAAATTATGGTAACTTGCAAGTTGTGACAAATAGTGTGGAAAATAAAGAAGATTTATGATGTACACAGAGATTTAACATCTCAAACCTGATGAACTTTCCTATTTAGGAATGTTTTTAACATTTTCTGCATGTGTGCTTTAAAAGTTTAATTTATATACATAATTTATAATTATGTTGCTTAGATTTTTTTTTTTTTTTTTTTTTTTGCCTGTTATTGATGAAATGCATATAAAAATATCTAAATTCTGTGAAGCGACTGAATGAAAAATTGAAAGTATACTTATTTTATACTTGACCGAAAGTTATGAATTGACTAAAGAATACAAATTACTACTCCTTGAAGCTCACAATTTAAAATTTTAATCTAATTATTGTAATGCAATTATTATTATTTTTTAACTAACAAAAAATCGATTCGATTTTATATTTAACGTACAATTTTACCATTAAACCATTGGAACAATCATTAACCAAATCTTGTTTTCTAATTAAATTAGCAGAAACTTATTTTTTCAATTAATTTTCTCCAATTCTAAGCTGTACCCCAAATTCTCAGGCCGTTTTTGTGGGAAAAAATTAAAAATAGTGTAAAATATGTTGTTGAGATATATGATCTATTTACGAAATAAAAAGTGGCTGCGGTAGCCTAATGGTTATGTAACAGAATCGTGGCTGCCGTATCATGAGTTCTAGCCTAGTACCGCTCAAGACCCGCCTTATAGGGGAGCTTTATCTGTCGAGAACTCAGATGTCCTCCTGTTGGTGTGATGTGGCAGTCAGGAGAGGGGGTGGTAGCTCAGGTGTCGTCCTCGTCACTTGATCATAGTTCAAAATTACGAGGTCTGTCACCAAAAGCCTTCGAGTATAGCTGATCAGTACGACGTTAATATTCACATAACGAAATAAAAAAAAATAAAGGTGAATTAATAAGAAATGAGTAATTAATTTATTATTTATTAAAAACTTTTAAAAATAAACGAGAACCAGTAACTTTTCTATCCGACAGTATCTTGTCCAATCCCCCCCCCCCCCCCCAGTGAATTTTTCAGTCTTCGATTCTAAGCAGCACCCAATTTTTAGTAGCATAAGGGAAGTAGTGCGACTTAGATTCGAATAAATATGGCAATATCGTGATTTTAAAGTTTTTGTATCTTTAAGTTTGCCTTTTTTTCTATTAAAAATTACTGTCTCTGACATTTTCTATCATTGAACATTTTCAATAACCTGTTCTTGACTAAATGTTTATAATAGTCTCTGTGTGATTTCTTTTTTTGGAATACATTTTGCACATATCAAATTTAGAATCAAAGTTTATTCAAAATATGTCCATTTTAGTTAAATATATGATAAAAAAATTTTTAGTACATTTTTTATATAACTTTTTTATGAAAAAAGAAATATGTGAGGCATTACCGTATGAACAGATATTTGCTGCTCATTGGAGTTTTTCTTTTAGTACTATAGTTAAGATATTGATGTTTATTACTAGTTTGTTTTTAAATTATAAAACAAAGCATTCACACACACACAGAGATCTGCTGAATGAACATTAAAAAAATTCAAACTTAATTTTCTAAATATTTAAACGGTGTTTTAATTTTTTACATCAAATATATATAATTTTTAATTTTGGAAGACTTTTAAAATGAATGATTTATTTTATAAACGAAGTAAAAATTTAATTGTAATAATTAATAATGTTTGCTTTTTTAATCTCGCAATTGCGAATCGAATTGCTTGATTTTCAAATGTTAAGAAGTTTTACATTTCTTAACTTTTCCATTAATCATTTGCTCAGAGAAGTTCATAATCAGTTATGAACTTTTTACACCTTGGGGGGGGGATGTTTCTATCCACTAGAAAACTTGTCAATCTAATTATTACAAAGCTATTTTACCATAAATTATTGTTTTAAGACAATCTGTTACGCAGTATATAATTACTATGTGATAAATTACTTTGTTTAATTGCAGCTTTATTATCCAAAACACCGTTTAGCATCCTTCCAAAGGCAACTCGTCATGTCATGATGTCAATATCTCATGGGAATTTCACTTCGGATGGGACCAGAAAACACTTGTTGGTCGGATGTCTTTAGGAAAGAAAAATATAAAAAAGGGGAGAAAAAGGAAACTTTTATTGCTGTGGGTACTGAAACAGATAAGAGGGGAAGAAGCGGTAGGGAGATATGTGTGTGGGGGGGGGTCTCAACTTTCCGTGATTTTTGAGGTTTCTAATTGGATGGTGTTGAATAATCATTCTGACTGAAGTAAAATACGTTGCTAGTCTTAGTCACTTTTGAAATTTAGAGTAGGAACCTTTATACTTCTTATACGACTTATTTCACAACTCATCAACTCACATGGATGTTATTGCTATTTATAAATTATATAAAAGTGCATATTATTAGAACATGCAAGAACAATCATTATTTAACATAGATAAAATTTTCGATTCCATATTAAAACAATAGTCCTTTCATACTTATTATTTTTTAGAAAAAGGCGAGATAAAATGCATATCAAAGAAATTTACTTTTTACTTTGTAGAATCGGTGAATAAATAAGAATTATTCGACAAGAAATGTTTTATATATCAGTGAAAAAAGAAACCAACATTTTTTACTATTTTTATACTTTTTTTTATTGATGATTGTTATGCATCTTCCAAAACTAACAAGATTGGAAATTTTTGACACATGCTAGGAATATTATTTTTTTGTGAGAGAAGGGGATAAAAGAATAAAAACAAAATTCTCCCCAAAAGACACCATACTCACCAATTACATAGAATTTATTTTTACATGGAATTCATAGCAAATTATGAAAATTTATTTGTAAATTATATGCCAGCTTAATTCTGGAAAATACAACATATAATTTTTTATGGTACTATATTTATTCGATAAGAGTAAAATTGCTTCATACTATTAGTCCACTTTTAATACAACAGTTTGAAACATGAAACTTAATTTTTCACTACTGTATATCTACCTTTTCTTCTGTTTCGTTATCCTCAGCATTCATATAGTGCAGTGGTCTTCAAACTGTGTTTCACGGAACCCTGGGACTCTCAAGGTTACCCAAGTCACAATAAACAATCGAAAAAAGGAGATTATAAATGTGTATGTAAAATGGATTGAAGTTTGTATAACTACAAGTATCTTTTATAAAAAGCTCATTTCATTATTAAACTTTAAAATTCTATTTGTACTCTGTTTGTAGTTCTATTTATAATTCTTTCGAGAGCTTAAATGCTTTTCTGTTGGTGTGATGTGGTAGTTAGGAAAGGGGATACTAGCTCAGGTGCCGTCCTCGTCTTTTGACCATGGTTCAAAATTACTGTCTGCAGTGCCGGTTTAAGCTCATTTCGATGCCTGGGAGTAGAAGATCCACAGATACTCTTGGCACTGGAGAAGCCTAATTTATAACTAGAAAACCTGTTTAAGTCCAGCCTATCCGGGCTCTTCCCGCCCAGGGCGCCCGCCCCAAGTGCCCAATGGATAAACCGATACTGACTGGTATTTTCTAACATTGAACATTTTCAATTCCCTGGTCAAGTCTGACTAAATTTTTAATATAATAGATGCTGCAGTTTCTTTGCGCAATACATTTTAAACATATCAAAGTCAGAATTAAAGTTAATTCGGAATATATCCATTTAGTTAAATATGTAAATAACATTTTTAAGTAGTAAAATTTTATAAAATTCTTTTAGTACTATAGTTAAAATTTTGATTCGGTCTAGTTTATTTTTAAATTAGAAAATAAAGTATTCACACAAAATAATAATCCACTGATTAATCTTTTAAAAACACTTTCTTTTAAAAAATAAATTTTCTAAATACGTAAACGGTGTTTTCATTAGTTCACGACAAACACTGGTCCGAAGTCTCTAGGAAAGAAGAGAAAGGTAACAAAAAAAGGGGGAGGAGAGGGTAGGAAACTTTTATTGCTCTGGGGTAATAAAACAGAAAAAAGAGCTGAAGAAACTGCAGAGTGTGAGGGGGGGAAGGGAGTCCTCTCTTTTGGTGATACTTGAAAAGTCTTCTGATGGGGTTTTGCGTAGAACAGGGATGGCCAACCCAAATGACCTTGCAGGTCACTTCGGAAAAACATTACAATTCAGCGGGCCCATATAAAAATATATATCTCTATGATAGATTTGGATTTATTACAAGCATCTATTGGACTAAAAATTTAAAACAGAACGAATTATTATTGTTTTCATTATTTTTATATGTATACAAACAAATATATTATAATAATGAAAATGCAATGAATCAAATAATATTATTTAAATTTATTTGATTAGTGAGATATTTGTTTCTCAACTCTTTCACTGAGTTTTTGCAATAGATCTCAATGCATATATTTGTACATCGTAATTGATGCTGCAGGTTTTCATCCGATAAGTTTGAGCTCAATTTCCTGTTAGATTAATTTCATTTTCAAGGGAAACAAGTAATATAAAACAAATTTTAAAACAATTCCTACTTTGAATGAATGAATACAAAGTATTTTATCAACGATTGAAAATTTCAACAAGATATATATAGATATATGTATAGGGAGAGAGTGAACTTATAGTAGGAATTGAAAAAAAAAGCATGATTTGTCTGAATTGTTGTAACAATGCACACCCGTTTGGCTAGTTTGGATGAAAAACTGGTTTTTCGGCGCCAACTTTTGTTATTGTTTTGTTTTAGCATTTCAATGTTACAATAATGGAGACAAATCTAAGTTGGTGTCGAAAACCGGTAATTAATTTATTTAATTAATTGGTAATTAATAGATAAATATTTGAAAAAACTGTATTAGCATCAAGTGTCATCCACTACATAAAACAATACTATTATTTTGTTGCCAAATATGCGTTAAAATTAAATAATTTTATGGTTATCCAACGGTATCAATGTTAAATTTATATTATTGTATATTAAAATTAATAATTGTATGTGATTTAAAAATTGTATTTTAATCTATATGTATATGAGCATAAAATATATCATGCTTTTATCAATGTTGATATATTTCAGAATTTGTACTGAGAAACGCTGGGGAAAAAAATTGTAATATTTTTTCTTTTGTTTGTACTTTCTTCATTTAAAAATTGTTTAAATATTTTTCAGATACACGTGATGCTATTGTACCGCTTTTTATAATTAAAAGTAATGTAATGAAGTTATTATTTGCGCATTTTGTTTGAAAAATATTTAATTATATTTTATTGTAAGAATTGGTCTTAGAAGAAAATTGAGATAACTCTTTGTTGATTTTCTATGCGGACTCGAAATATTCTTTTGTGAGGAAAGATT
>BMAO01012294.1:0-16720 GCA_019973975.1 Trichonephila clavata
TGAAAAATGGAATAAAATATTGAGCAAGTGTAAAGTGCAAGTGGAGAGTACTTTGCAGGAAATTGAAAGTTTGTGCTTAAAATTTGAAAAAAATAAAAAATAATAATAAGAGTTTAGTATCTTTGGGTATTGCTACGTATAAATATGTAGAATGATAAATAATTACAACATGAGATTTCCTTTTCAAACATCCATATCGTTAAACTTGTGTTTTATCATTGAAAATAATTTTGTTTATAAATGCCAACATCAGAAATTTAGTGATTTTCCAGTACTATTTTTAGGTGTTAGTATTCATAGCAAAAAAGTGTTTTTGTATCAGTTTGTGTGTAAAAGCTTTTGGTAAAGAATGAAAACTTTATACGATTAATATAAAATTTATTTTTGTAAAATAAAAAAGTCTGAAAAAATTTCATATATCGAAATTACTCACTGCCTCAAAGGTTGTAATATATATCATTTCATATGGTATCTCGCGCGTATATTTAAACAAAAATAACCTCTGGAAAGCAGCACAGAAAGTGATAACAACACTCTTTGATATATAATAAGAATTTTCATGTGGGAAAAAACGTTTAAGGCTGGCTTTGATTTCTGAAGGCACGAGGTTTAGGCTCAGAGGGATACCAGGATGGTAATGGCCAAGATCCTTTATTAGAAATGTTCATGAAAATACTGAAGCCATCCTCTACACTCATCAAATCGCTATGGTGATTAAACACCCTCCCGAATTCCTCAGCCGTCAATTCCGTCAGATTTAAAAGTGGAAGAAATCCTCTCAAGATGCTTTCGAAACTCCCTTTATCATTTTTATCTTTCAAAAATTCATTCTTGGTCCAAGCAACAACCCACATAACGAGCTCGAATGCCGAAGAAAATGATACTCGAGGCAAATTCAAAATAATCTCAAGCATGGCCGGAGTAACATTGTACAGCTCGTGGGCGGTCAAAACTTCAGCAGTCTGCGTCTCCAAAATTTTATAGCAGCGTTGGATGAGACTTTCACATTTCAGCAACTTGCCGGCATCTAACAAATGAAAGACATTGTTCTTGTTGGGTGTCGAAGATACGAATAAATCACAGCACATGTCCTTGAGGGCTTCTATTTCATAAGTAACAGCAGCTTTGTATAACTTCAGCATAAATGGAATATCTTTACACTGCCGATCAGACAGAGAGCTATACATAAACTTTAAAAATAGAAAGTATGATTATTTAATTCATTTGAAAGAAAAAAGACTATTAATTTTGCTTCTGGCAAAAACAAAAATTATTCACACACGATTCGTAATTATAAAATAGGAATTTTTAAGTTTGTAACGGGTCCGTGGACACCGGGGGTCCGCGGAGTCTCTCATGTAAGGTTAAGATTTATCTCTTTTACAGACACTGAAAGACCTCGTGAGAAAATTGAAAATATTAGGCCAGGGAGGAGTGTTCAAATCTTAGGGGCTCCCAATGTCAGGCTGATATATAAAGGGGGGAGGGAGAGCGCAACGATCGAAAGTTTAAGGTTGCTATTTAAAGTCAAAAGAAGAGAGAGGTAGTCGATCGTCGTCAGGCTGATATTGAAGTTAGAGTCGTAATAATTGAAGCTATCGGAGTTTAAGGAGATGTTACGCTTCACGGAACAGGATACTACGTCAAGACAGGACCAGTAGCATTGCGTCGGATCTTACCGTCAAAGATAAGTGATTCAATTAACTACTATAGTTATTTATTTTACTAATTAAGTTGACAGTTCCTTTCGCTGAAATAACCTTTTGATGGTTATTTGAGAGTCAAATAAACGCACTGATTTTATTAAAATGTCTCCTGATTCTCTGCATCCAAATTCACCAGCGAACGCTGGTCGCAAAAAGTTAAGAGATACGGTTTGGCGAAAAGCTTTTTATTGTACAGTATCCTAGTATAACTCTATCCTGTATTTGATCCTAAAACATTTATTATATATTTATTCGAGTTCTTAGATCTTTCAAAGGCATATTTGTCCAACGTTAAATTTTATTTAAAATCTAGCAAAAAATTACATTTAAAAAATATATCAATTATTTACGAGAAGTACTTCCAAACAAAATAAATAATTAAATTCCACATGAAGACATTTTAAAAATAGTTAATTTCTCATTGTATACATGGAGAAATTTTCAAAATGCACACACATAACTCACTGCTACTCATCGTAATCCAAAGCGCGCATCTTTCTGTGATCAATCAGTTCAAAACCGCTTTCCTCACTTGAAGATACAATTTCTGTTTATTTATTTTTTAGCACCTTAAAGTTAATGATGAGTTTTTGTGATGACGGTCAGTTGCCAGTGAAAGTCTCGATGGGTCGAAGCTCTCTCTCTTTGGAGTAGTTTTTGGAATGGGTATATATTTTTAGAAAATGCTTTTCCAATTTGTTGGAAAGCTGAATCCTGCATATATTTTATCCACGCTCAAAGAATCCGGTTTCTCTTGTCCGTCTTCATAACTGTAAAATTATTGATCATGTCACTGTCATTCAAAGCTTCGTCTTCAATCAAGTGCGTGCTGCTAGTGCGTTGAGAGAAAGCAGTTGAATTTGCATTGTCGAGAGACTGTTTGTAACCAATGAAAAGAGCGCCTTGAAGTGTATATATGTACATTGATAGAAAACATTACAGTGGCGCCAAAGCCGTTGAAATTCTATACCGCATAATAAAAGATAGCACACACAGACACAAAACGCATAAAAATAAAACCGCATAAAAAAGAGAGCACAAAAACAGGTTCTACTGTATATGCATGTATGCGACGTTTTGAAGGAAGTATGGAGAACTTTTTGGGGAAACATTTTTTAAACCAACGCCAACTGTTCCGATTTTCAATTGGATTGTAAATTTATTTCAATAACTGTTATATAATCATGTTTTAGTTTAGGTTTCCGGTGAGATGGGATTGAAATCTGAAGGTTAGATGATCTTTTCCAAGAAAGCATTAGTTATCTGGTTAAAAACGCGAATACGAATGGTGGGAAAATAAAAGTTGGATGGGAAATAGAATTTTGTTTAGGTCATAAATTAATTATCCTTGCATGTTTTTTTAGGAGAAAAATGACTTACTCACTAATCATAAGACCTTATGAACTATTAAATCTTCAAACTTGACATTTGGCAAGCCTATTTCTTTTGTCGAGTAGAAATATGCTAAGAGCGGGTTTTGCGGAAATCGACCTTCCTAGGGGTGGGCTAGTGGAGCAAAATGAATAAAAATTCGAGTTTTTGAATTATAAGCATAAAGATATAATCATATGTCGTCCTTAAATTTGGCAAACATATTTCTTTTGTTGAGTAGACATCCATAAAGGACGGTTTTACGGAACAACTTCCAAAAGAAAACAAAATAAACATACTTTCGTCTTAAAAATTCGACAGCCATGTTGGAAAATAAACTAACATCATGCTTTAATATTGGATTAAAAATTCTAAGAGGCATTTTTTTAAATCTCGAAGTGTACGTCAAAAGCTTCAGCTTACAAAAACTTCGTGCTACGTTTTGTCCTAACACTCAAATATTGTCTTTATTAATATAAAAATTTGTCCATTTTTTGAACTACAATAATTTAAATAATTCATGAGATTTAGAAGAATGTTAAAGAACAAAATGTAAGAGAAAAACATTTTGTTCTGATGTAACAGAAAAAAAATGCTTTTTTATTACTTTTGTTCTTTAGTCAAATGTGGAGAACTTCCTTTAAAAAAACTTTACACTTTTTTATCGCTTGATACACATAACACGATCCGGTATAGAGGTTAGCGACGTTTACTGCTGTGCAGTAGGGCCTGGGTTTGAACCCCGGAGAAGGCATGGATGTTTGTAAATGCCAAATCGTGTACTGTCACCTACATGGTGCTCAAAGCTACGGCAAACGACAGGCGTACAATATAGCCAGACGCCATGATGAATTTCGTGGGCCTCGAACTGATTACGTCAGACAGGTGGCATTAAAAAAAACACATAACACGAATTCGCTTTGTTGCTGTTACTTGATAGAAAAATCGAGGGAAAGACATTTAACAGATTTTTCTTTAATTGTTGAAATACCATTTTTTACATAGAAACTTGAATTGTGTTAGGTATTTTTAAAATGACGAACTAAACGATTTTGGGGGGGGGGACAAGAAAAAGAAGTATTGACAACCGATGGCTTAAGTATTATTTTTTTAAACTAATTTAAGAGTGGGAAGGTAAAAAGCATACTTGAGCATGGCTTCAAAGATAGTTGGAGAGACATCTTCAATGTAAATGACTTTTTTGTTTCCTATATAATTATCGTAGCACATGTCAGCAAATACCGGACTCCAGATGGACAAAATCAGCTTGTGCGCAGAAAAATCGATATTTCCATCTCCACACTTCACAGCAAATGAAATATCTGTGCTCACTCCGTCTTGCCAGTCACGCATTAACAAATCAGAAATTTCCTCCAGACTGCAATCATCTTGGCATGATAAACTTGACTGTAGACCTGAATCTGTAAAAGTATATAGATGTTAAGAAATATTTATTAATTTTATCAACAAAAGAGTGTACGAAATTTGTTCTTATTAACAAAAATATCTAGGTACAGCGAAAAAGTTTTTTTTTAAATGGGCTGCATTTTATCAGTTAAGTCATTGCAATCACTAAGTCCCCAAATGTGAAAGCCATTTAACTGGTGGAACCATTTATCTAGTGGCAAAATTTTGACGCTTGAATTTATTCAATTCAAGCCCTCGTCAGATGCTGAATATTGCTGTGATTTAATTTTATCGAAAGTACCATAGCCAAATTGGTACTCAAGGGAACTTTTACATGCCACATTGTCATATGACACATGTGTTTACGATTTTCGCATCCAGAATATCTATCGACTCCAGTCGAGATAAAACCCGCAACCTTGGGTTTTGGAGGCCGGCACTCTAGCTCTAAAGCCAACGAGCCGACGGTAGACAATGAAGTATTTTTCAAGAAGTATTTTTTAACATATTTTAAAATGTTTCATTTAATAAGGTATTGAGAAAATGCTACATTAATAGGGTACAATGGCGTAGGTAGTCCTGAATGGGCCCTGTATCAAAATGTCTTGGACACCCACCCTATTTTGGGGCCTCGTAACATGTCAAAATTTTTTTGCTCCCATATGTTGGGGCCTCTGTAGCTTGGGGCCCTGTATCTTAGATATGTTTGTAGCTACGCCCCTGAAAGAGTATAAAATTGTCTAATGGTCATATACTATAGCAAGAATTTGTTCCTTTAGGAAGGTAATAACCTAAATCAGTGGCTGTCTAAATCACAGACAACTTTTAAGGAAACCAAGACGTGTTTCACCTTCGGGAAATCGACTTTTTGATTTTTATCTTTAAAAAAAGTAAATTTAATGCTGAATCTAAAAATGTAAAACATGCATAGGTTTAAAGCTTAATACCCGAGTAATTGCAGTTTTAAAATGTAAACAACAGCTCTATTGCGGTTACAACAAATGTCTTTGTATCTGGAGAAAAGTATATCTACAAACATTCTCTCACAGAACCAGTTCTTGTCAAGATTAATAACATAATTACAAACATATGCATAATTTTTAAACATGTATTTAGAGACTTAACTGCAAAAGAACTTTTACTAAAATGTTTGCATGACCGTACCCAGAACCCAAATGAAAGCTTCAAAAACTGTGTATGGAATCAAGTTCCAAAAAAAACATAATTGTCAGCAAAAAAATTTCAAATTGGTGTAATGGACGCAGTGATATGCTTTAATGAAGATGAACATGCAGGAACAAAATTAAGAGCAATAAAAATAAATTTTGGGATAAACACTTCTGAAGGCCTTCGAAAAATTGACAAATTTAGAATTTGTGAAGCCGAGATGACAGTTTAAAAAGCCAGCAAAGAGGCCAAGGCTATTGAAAGACAAAATAAAAGGAAGAAGGGTGCTTTAGAAGTGTTCATGCAAGATGAATAAAAATCTGGAATATTTTAAATATCAAATTTTAGTAACTGTACCATTTTATTTAGTTTTTTTCATATTACTCAAAATGTGTTTTTCTAGTTTTTAGAGGTACATCCGTAGAAAATTTATCTATCACATTTTGGTGAAATTTGGTATGAGCTTTTGTATAATAATAATGTATTTAATGCTACTAATTTAATTCCTAAAATGTTAATATTTTTATTTTTACTGACGATTTTCTAAAAAAAAATTACCATTTTTATCAAAATTTTAAAAAATCTAGATTCAAATATTTTTAAAAACATTTCTAAGCAATGAAATCTAAAAAAAACTAGAGCATTAAAATAAAGGTACAATTTTGTAACTAAAACAGCGTGATTTGTTGTTTTATATGTTATAACAGGAAAACTACAGGTACCTAATCAACACCATGTATATGAAAGCTCCTTTTGAAGTGTACTTTTTCAAATCCTTATATTTCTGAAATAAATGTACATATTTAAAAGTTTTATGTTATAGTATATTAAGAAAAGTATGTAGATTGTGGGACACATTTTTTTTGTTAATGGAATCTTTTTGTTTTTGAAAATAATGTTCCTTCGAAAATCTAAATTTTGCATGTTTTGCGTCATCGAGAACGTCCCGGTTCCCTTAAGGGAAGGATTTTTTTTTTGTTTTTGAAAAGCATAGACAAAAATTCCAAGACGTAATCTTAATGCTAAAGGTTAAAAATCTGTTAATCTATGGGTAGGATTTGATTCTCCAAACCCCATACTTGTGTTCACCATTGACTTAAGTACAACACAAATGGAGTTTGCATTGACGACTTGAAAAACCACAAATCAATTGTGCTGGAAACACAAAGCATTGAGGAAAAATAACTTTCTATTGACATCTAAAAATTTTTGAAGAGGGAAGTAGACACCCCACAGCCTTATAAATGTTTTAAATTGCTATTTTTTTTTTTTTAATTTTCGCTTTTTTTTTTTTTTTTTTTTTTTTTTTTTTTTTTTTTTTTACAAATGATTAAAAACAGGCCCACTTTTGTCAGAAGATAACACATTCGTCATCATTACAAGATAAGTATAGGATAAACCAGAAGTTTTATTTTGAAAAACTCATGACAGAAATGGATGAGTACGACTAAAAGTCTATTCAAAAAGCTTGGACTGAAAATGTAACTTTTAATTAACTACTGATTTTGTCATCATCCACACGTCACAAGAGGCTGTAATTTTCATCGTTTGATATTTGTACAACATGTAATGTGCCAAATAAATTTCGCTGTGATGTATCTCTGGTCCTTCTTGATGTTGCATTTGTGTGGCTAGCAGTGTATTTCTTCTCTGATTTCTGAAAATATTATAATTATTCACCTATGAGCTTCAAAAACTTTAAGAAATATTTTTTTTTTCAAATATCGGGAAGTATAAAACATGTCCTCAAAGAAAACATCACTATTTTGTGTTCGTCCGGACACTTTCAAATCATCTTTGTTTTCATCATAGAAATTTCAAAATTTTCGATATTAATAGGGAAATAAGTAAATATATATGAAAAACAAATCATAATCCGTACAAATTACATATTTTTTTAATGTGCGATTGTATTACTATACTAGCTGTTACCCGCCCGCTTCGCTGGGAATTTCATGATGTTTTATAAATTTTTACTGCTTATATATATGTATAAATTATTAATATCTAAGTCCTGCATTAAGAATTCGATTGTATTGAAAAATATACTTATACCTGTAACTGTCGCCTGTTGATAAAAAAAAGGGGCAGAACTCATCTAATTTGTGTTTTCTAAAAATCACTAAAATTGATGCATAGAATGATGTTTGCTCTTTCGTAACCCAAAAACCAAGTGGATTCCCGCAAAACCAATTTTCGGTGGATCTCTACTCCGTAAATTGAACATGCAAGCCAAATTTCAAGTCTAAATCTAACAGGAAAAAAAAGTTTTACTATCAATATCTCCGTAATCCCGTTGAGAGCCGTTTTCCAAAATAACCGCTCTTAGCGGATTTCAACTCAACAAAAGAACAATGCAAACCAAATTTCATTATTATAGTCCTTGTAGCTCGAAAAAAGTAATTTTTTTTGTCAATACGTCCCAGTAACCCCCTGCAACCCCCCAGAACTTGATTTGCTTAAAATACATTCTTAGTGGATCCCTATGCAACAAAAGAAACATGCTTAACAAATTTCAAGTATATTCAATTAAAAACAGGAATTTTTTTCTGTAACTCCTCTTGACCCCTCACAACCCTCCTTGGGGGTCAATTTTCGTTTTACTCTTTGTTAGAGGAACTCTATTCCATGAAAGGAACATGCCTACCAATTTTCAAGCAGGATGATCAAATAGTTAAAAATGGAAATATTTATCAATTACGCCTCTTAATCTCCCGAAATTAAACTTGGTAGTTCATATTCGCGAAACCCATTTTGTAGCGGTTCTCTACTTTACGAAAGGAATCTGCTTATCAAATTTCAAGACTGTACGTCTAATAGTTTAAAAATGGGGATAATTATCTATAACGCCACTTGAGCAACGCACTTATCCGCAACGCCACTTCTGGGTCTGTTTTCACAAAACCAATTTTGTAGGGCAATTGCACCCTATGAAAGGAATCTGCTTAGCAAAATTTGAAGACTGTGCGTCCAATAAATTAAAAATGCAAAAAAAAAATTTATCAATAACGCCCCTTGAACCCCCGCAACGCGGCCTAGGGGTCGATTTTCACAAAACACATTTTGTAGTGTATCTCTATCCTATGAGAGGAATCTGCTTACCAAATTTCAAACTGTGCGTCTAATAGTTTAAAAATAGAAATAATTATTTATATCTGCCCTTAACCCCCCGCAACACCCCTTGGAGGTCAATTTTTCCCAAACCTGTTTTGTAGCGGATATTTACTCCATGAAAGAAACATTCCTACCAATTTTCAAGCAGGGAGGTGAAGTAGTTTAAAAACGAAAATATTTATCTAGTACGCCACTAAATCCCCCGCAACGCCATTTAGAGGTCTGTTTTCACAAAACCTTCTTATAGCTGATCTCTACTCTATAAAAGAAATCTACTTATCAAATATAAAGACTGTGCGTCTAATAGTTTCAAAATGGAAATAATTATCTATAACGCCCCTTAAATACCGCAACGCCACTTGAGGGCAATTTTCACGAAACCCATTTTGCAGCGTATCTCTACCCTATGAGAGGAATCTACTTACTAAGTTTCAAGACTGTACGTCTAATAACTTAAAAATCGGAATTTCTAACGCCCCTTAAACCCCCACCCCCGCAAACAATTGCTGCTAATTTGAAATTACAGACACTTCAATTTTATTTATTTGTATAGATATAGATTGGGATTATAATAACTATCGTTTAAATGTGACTAAAAATGTAAATAAAAAAAAAAGAAAGGATTAAAACTAACCGTAAAACTTATCAATTTTTTGTTTCTTGCATTGCTTTTTGCTTATGAAGCCTTGATTTATTATTTTTAAAAGTGCATCCGAAACAGCCGATGCTCTACTTAACTGAACAGAGAGATAACTATAATAAAAAAAATTATGGCACGTGTCAGCGTATTATCATGTGTGCGCAACACTATTATGTCTCATGAAGGCCATCGGTCGCCAGTAACGAAAACAACGACTTCATTAATTCAGCTTGGCGTTCATCTTGGCATTCAGTTTCACGTTCACCCGTATAGTTTCCGTTCCCGTAAGAATACGGGAATAAAATATAGCCTATGTTACTCCCCGTTAATGTAGCTTTCCATTAGTGAAAGAATTTTTAAAATCGCACCAGCCGTTTCCGAGATTAGCCGGAACAAACAGACAGACAGACAGACAGACAAAAATTTTAAAAATTGGTTTTTTGTTATGAGTACCGTATATACTTTTAGTGCATTAAGTAAAAAGCTGCTAATTTGAAATTACAAACAGACACTTCAATTTTATTTATTTGTATAGATATAGAAAATAAGTAATGTATGCTTTTTAAATCTTGGAATCACCTGGCGAAGTTGTGAAAGACTTAAACTAAAATACGAAACCTTTACACACAACTGAAACAATTAAATGAAAATTTTAAAATTATTTTCAAGTTTCTGAGGCATAAAATACAAGATTGATAAAAATTGAAATGAAGATTTCTTTTACAAAAGAGTGAATTAAAAACGTTGTTTAAATACAGTTTAAAATTGGTTCGATTTTGAAACGATAGTGAAAAACTTCTATTTTTATGCATTAAATAAGTATAACGATGAAGAAATTTTATAGAATAAAAAGGCACACTTTTGTGTTTTTTCACACTGCATTGAGATCAAAATGTTTTTAATAGTTCTTAAACTAATACTTGAACAAAGGCCATTTTATTATCGTTACGTATTCTATCATACTACTACTTGTGCTAATATTTAATAAATTATTCAAATATTCAGAAGTAGTTTTCACCCTGTAGTTAAAGTAATGAAGATTAATAAATTTCTTTCAAATTGAAAAACTTTTTTTTGTGTTTTGTACAGTATAAAAATTATTTTTTTGGGTCAGAAAAAATTCGTAAAAAAATCCGACACAGAATGGTAAAAAGCTATACTAGTGTCATGGCGCCATCTAGTCCTGATGATCCGAAACACATTTCGCCTTCTGACTGCCTTGTAGATTCACAAAACTATACTTCAGAGAAAGTAAAAAAACTTACTGAAGTATTCAAAATTTTTCATAGGCATTCGCGATTTCAAAACAATTGGAACCAGCATTGTTTTAGTTCATTGTGATTCTGAAAAAAAATTCGGATTAATGCTCCAAGTCGCAATTAAAATAAAATCCCAGGAATTTATAAACTAGTCTTTACCTAAAGGAAAAATGTTCAAAAAATACAGGTAATGTATACGTTTTAAATACCATCTGTAATCAAAATCCTTGAACACATGAACCTATGCAAAGATCGTTTCACAGTAAAGAACTTCCAACATTCCAGACATATTTTTATTTTTTTTAAATTATTTTTTTTGTAACATTTATAAACTTCGTGCACCACGCAATGTTTTTCACGGGAACACAAACATCCATGCCTTCTCCGGGATTCGAACCCAGTCCCTACGGCACCGCAGTCAGCTTCACTGACCACTATACCGGATGGGCGGCACATATTTCTATTGACACCTGTTATTTGCTGCAAGCGCGTCCTTTGTCAAACAAGTTTGAAAATTCAATGGAGTATGTGTGAAGTTGATAACTTTGACATAACATGAAAAATGTTTTAATTGCCTCGGATACAACCACCGATCTGCTGATTGGAGAAACACTCTGGCATGAGTTAATTGTTCTAAAGAGCACAAAGGAGAAAATACTGTCAAAATATTAACACTAGTTTAAATAAATCGTGTTCGTTTTAAAAAAGGGTTCATCCATGTGATGGCTTCAAAAATTCAAAAAAATTGTTTCCCCCCTCTCCATAAATTGCTTCCTTAACATGTCTAGAATACGGTGGTAAAATGATTTTTTTTAAAATTCGAAGTTGTTATAAATAAGTAAGTGTTAGAAGAGCAGCTGTTCGGAGCGCTGAGTTAACAATCGAAATTTGGGCCTATTGTATAAGTCGGCTTGATACCATTGGTCATTCTATGGAAATTACGTTCATACAAGTATAGACAAGTTTGTAGAGGTTTAAAAGAAAATATCTATAGTTATTAAATATTTCGTCGAACTTCTTTTAGTCTTCGCCACCAGGTATCACCGATGGAGGGTAAGTTATGATTTTCATTGTTTTGATCGGACTTGAAACTTTAAACGCGTTTTTCTCAAAACTGTGTTTTCAAACTTTCCTCCATCATATCTCAAAAACGATTTGACCGAATGACTACAAATTTATAGGGTAGACTCAACACATATATACACACCAAATGGGCAGCGATCATTCCAAAATTCAAAATATTTAAATTTTTTTATAGAAAAAACATAACCACAAAAAAACCAAAAATTCGAAACCGTTTCTTCAGAAGTCTACCCAAAATCCAATTTTTGATATTTTCAATTGAGTATCGTCCATTCTGTGCATCTAAGCTTATAGATTAAAACGCTGTTAATTTGCTTTATTTCAGAGAAGCCAATCAGCCGGAATTGTGGAAGAAGTGAGCGTCTATTTTTCAGAGGCGGGTGTGTTCAGAACGCTGTAACTGACGTTTTATTGAATATTTTAGGCTAAACATTAATAAACATACGCTTAAAATACATTTTTATAAATGACAAAAAACTTAAAGTTGGTCGTCAAAAAAAAAAAAAAATCTCTAAAAATGCTTAAGAAACAGGCCGTCACTTGGGTAAACCCCTTTAACCACTAAACTAGAAATGATGCAAAATGTTAGTGAATGTTAACCCCACAAGCTATTCTCCAACAGCTGCCCAAGACAAATGATTATGAGAGAATCAATTATGTCTAGAACTAAAATGAATAATATTCTACTCATTTCTTAAAGAGAGATAACTTTGATTATATATATATATATATATATATCTTCATAAATCTGAAAAAAAAAATAATAATCGTGTTGGTTTTGCATTTGTAATTTTTCAAAATAGCATTGAAATTGGGCATCATTAATTAAAAATTCGTTATGAACATACTGTTTTTATTTCTGAGTTTTTAAATATCAACCAAACCAATAAATGTATCACGCAGCATAAAGGTGCATTTAAGTATTTAATCAAATTCCCTTTCTCCTATAGAAGTTCTACAAAATCTTTTGTCTTGCAATAATGTTATAGTGAATATTCAAAAGAACCTTATATAAAATTCTTACGGATACAAATACCATAGATTTTTACTTTTGTTCGTGGCCATTCTGGAATTTTTGGAAATGAAAGGGCTGATTTCTTGGTTAAGTCCGCAACCAAGCACGGGACTGACATCTCAGTTAACATTCCAAAAACCTTTTTCAAGGAAAAAATTGAAGAAAATATCACTCTCTGGAAAACTCGGTGCATTCAACCGCTCCCAATAAAATTGTTCTTGACGGTAATGCAAAGATTGTTTTGAAATATTTTATTTTATAAATTTTGAAATCATCCAATTCCTTACTGCTCATGGTAATTTTAAAGTGTACGTCTACAGATTTAACCTGTGCTTTTTCGAACTTTGTAACTGCAATGTTGGTGATGAGCAAAAATGTTGAACATCTTATTCTTTGTTGCTCAAAATTTAAGAAAATGCATAAAGGTTAAATTGCATGCTCTTAAAATCACCGCCTTTTAATTTTTTTTTTCAATTTCAAGTAAAATTACATTCGTATTATTTTTAACTTTGTTGACTCGATTTTGTAATTTTTTTCATAGTCTTGATTTTATGTGTCATTGTTTTTCTTACGTTACTTCACTTTCCTGATTTTGTTACTTAATTAGTTAATTTTGTAATGTACTTGCTTAACTTTGTAAATTTTTGGAACAGAATTGCCTAATAATGCATTATACTTATTTGACTGTGTAAAAGAATTGTTTGATGTTTGCCTTTTCATTTGTTACGTAACTTTTGTATGTTTTACTTACTTCTACGAGGGTTGGAACTTTTACTGTGGCAACAATTTATTTACATGGAATTCAAGTGATTCCTGTCACCATGTTTTACAGAGCTTCAATATAGTCGCCAGCATTGTGTATAACCCGTTTCCAACGATGAAGGAGTCGCAGAACACCTATAGCAGCGCCTTGTTAATAGTTAGAATGAACTGGTCTACTGCCGCAAGAATCTCTGGAACCGTTTTGAAGCGAATGCCACGAAGTTGTTCCTTTATCTTAGGAATTAAGTCTCAAGGACTTAGATCTGGGGGTCGATCACTGTCCATTAGTGCAGTAACAGCATACACTTCTACTTTGCTGATACCAGGACGACCTGGCCGATGCATGTCTGCCACATTTTGGCGTCCTTCATTGAAGGCTTTTACCCATCTTGCTACAGTTCTGTAAGGCAATGCAGATTACCCGAAAGCTTCTTGAAGCCCTAGATGATATTGTCGTGCTGTACGACCTCTGGCACATTCAATTTTTATCCAATTTCGTTGTTCTTGTTTTGAAAAACATCCTGACAACACTTACTTTAGACGGCAAACTAATACAAGGATAAGTTCTTCGAGTCACTCCGAATGCGCGTGACATAGAAACGCGAGTCTTTTTGCTGAGAGGTAAGGTATACCACATGTAGCTCACATGTGGTATACACGACATTCTTTAGTTTTGTTGTGTAGCGTTTTTACAGCAGTGTTGCCACTATTAAAGTTCCAACCCTCGTATTTTGCCACTCAATATTGTAATTCTGTCATATGTATATACATATTTATATTAATTGTAATTATTTAATAAAAAGAAACTAAAATATAAAATTTTTCTTTATTGACCTAAGTAGGAATTGGCTTAATTTTTTTTTATATTGATTGTTATAGTGTAAGATATTTTAAAAATACATTTGCAAATTAGTCATTGAATCAATTGAATCTTCAACTAATAGAGGTTAAGAAATACAACACTACCCGCTATACGCGCTCGCTTCTTTGAGTATTTCATGATGTTTTCAAATTATTCATATCTAAGTCTTAGTGTTAAGCTTGCGAGTATATTCACAAAAACATTCTAACAACCCTCTCCTCTTGATTTAAAAAAAGGGCAGGTAGCATAGTGGTCAAGATAATGGACTTGTGGCCGGCGTGTCAACAGCTAGTACTCTATATTTCCCTTCCTGTATTTTAATGGCAAATGGTTTTTCAATATTTACAAAAGTATTGATGCAAAAAAAAATAATTATTGACGGAATGATTCAAAAAAAAATTTTTTTTTAAAGCACTATTTAATAAACAAATATATGTCTTACTAGTTAAAGTACCAGCCTTCGCTCGAATTAATTTTTCGAAATAAAATAATATTATTCCTCGATGTGACAGCTTAATTGTCAGGAGAGTACCCAGTGCAAGACAACCACGCAAAAATCTATACTAATAAAAGAAAGAGTTTGTGTGTTTCAGCTGTTCGGCGAAATTAAGCAACACAGATGTATGAAACTTGGAATGTAGAAGCTATAGGTCGTTATGCTATTAACCTCGAAGAGTTTTTTTCGAATTTGCTTTAGATTTTTTTAAAATTCAATTTTTATGCGATTTTTCAGCTAAATGGAGATTTGACGTCATCAGCCATGTCAAGTCTTAACTTTGCGACAATTAATGTTTTGAGCAGTTTTGAGGGGATTTTAGCACATCTAACTGTAAATATATTTATTTTAGTTGTATTTATTCATTTTTTCAACTCTTTGTGGAGGAATTACATTTGTTTTTCGAAAAAATAGTCTTAAAAAAATGTTTTTCTAAATTTTATTTTTCCGATTGGCAACACTAATTTGATAACAGTAGATATTTTCGTATTTGATTTCCAACGTATATCTTTTTCATTTCTTTAAAAAAAAAAGGATGGTTGTTTGTTACTGATGGAATGGGGTAATATGTACCATTAAAGTGTACTAATTACTAATATTCAGGCGATGTCATTTGGTTCTAAGTTTAACTTTGGCGCCGAAAACCTGTGCCATGATATGAATCTCAGATGGATTGTAATCAAGTTAAGTTTATCCACCGTATTGAATTTGTGTAACTGTGTATAATTTTTGTTCAAATTATTTCTTATTTCTTTTGTGGTTTGTAATAATGCATGTTGATTGCGTAATGGAACAACTACCCATCTTGCAAGGCCTAAAGGTACTATTTTTATTTTGTAACCACTTTTAAAAAATTTACTTTCCATAAAATGTTCTATTTCATTTTATGCTCCTGATTTATCTTAGCTGTACTATGATTATCAAAAAAGCTTGATTACACTCTTCAAATCTTTTTGCTGTATCTGAAAAAATTTTTGTAGCCCAAGCACAACCATAGACTGATAATACCACCAACATTCAGGTTAGCAAGAATAAGGAGAAGCAAATGTGCAAACCCAAGGTCCTTGCAACTGTTTTGTACCATAATATGAACAAATGTTTTTGCATTATTGACTCTAAGAATAACATAAAATTAATAAACAACATGGGGAAGCAAAAATTTTTTCAGATACTGCAAAAAGATTTAAAGATGTAATCCTAAGATTAATCAGGAGCATAAAATGAAATAGAACATTTTATGGAAGTAAATATCTTTAAAAGTGGCCACAACAATAAAATAGTAGCTTTAATAACCTTAGGCATTGCAAGATGGGTACTTTTTCCATTGCACAATCAGCGTGCATTATTACAAATGGTGGATAAACTTAAACTGATTACAATAAATCTGAGATTCATATCATGTGGCAAACATGTTTCATTTCATGTAATGTCGCCAATAGGTTGCGATAATATGTAAGTACCATAGAAAATAACACTCCATTCAAACTAATTGGGATTATTAGATTGCCAATATTGTGATTTAAATTAGAATTTATGATACTTGCATATAAGTGTCATCACAGCCAAATTGGCGCCATGCTAATCGCTTCTTGATATCAAAACAACAAAGATTCTGTGTTTGTGTTTTTATGTGAAAAAAAAATCAAGTCAGATTTTGTTGGCATAAGTGTGATTTGCTTAGTGCCAGTTTGGCTGTGGTGATGCTAATACGTAAGAACACGAAGGCTAATACGAATTTTATTAACCTATGAGATTTTCTGACATTTTTTTGTTCTGAGCTGTTTATTGTATTTTCGTCAAATTAGACTTTTATTTTTATATTTAAGGTTTCTACTATA